>VUQR01016777.1:9570-28817 GCA_015108515.1 Hemichromis elongatus
TTGTTGAAAAACCTTAAAGAATGAAGTGCCATCTAAGAATCCATATTTATTATGATAACCTTTGAAGAGAAATACTTTACACTGTCCTGCTATCTGAGCACAGAAGTATATATATATACATATATATATATATATATATATATATATATATATATATATAAGCACTTACACTGCCATTTCTCACATGCACCGATGCCTTTCCTTCACCCCTCCGGTGTCTGTGTGAGGAAGAGGAAGTGGAAGCGGCGGAGGCGGTGCAGGGCAGCATCCCAGCGGCGCTGGCCTCCTGGCTGAGAGAGGAGCTGCTGTCGCAGACCCGTTTGCGAGGAGGATCATCAGACAGAGGGGACAGGAGCGGCGGGAGCAGCTTCTCATCATGCCGTCGGGACTGCTTCCTGTTCAGAGAGCTACTGTACACAGACACAGACAGAAAATAAGTCAGATTATTAGTTTACTTGTGCAAAGGCACCGAATGCTACGTTTTGCCTTTGTTTTTTGTTGTATCTGTGTGGGTTACTCGTGGTATGCTAATCTCAATGTAGAACGTCCTGACACTGACCGAGTCCAAGGGTCCTGAAGCCCTCATGTGGGGTTCAGGACTGCTAGTGGGAGGAAAAACCACTTATACACAAGACAGAATTTAGGGACTAATTAATGAATTTACCTTATTCTTAAATCTGTGAATGATTTTTTTTTCCCTGTAAAATTATTGGAATTCTTCCCTCCCCGGTAGCACGCCAACAATTACTCCCTCAGCCGCCTCATTGTAGCTCCTGTGACTCATATTGTTTGCAGCACAACAGATAATATTTTTATGTTTTTCCTCTCCCTGGAAACTCTGGGGGTTTGATGCGGCGAGAAAGTTGCTGAGCTCGCAGAACAAGGCCCCAGGCACCGACATTAGCGATAATAGACAAAATCAGGGAGACAAAGACTAATTAGCTGCTGTGGAGTGTGTGCATGCGGAGCGCGAGTGTGTGCTTTTGTGTCTGCGTACGGCATAATTGATGTGTCTGCGGCTGTTTGTGTACGTGCATATGCTAATTTGCGTGTAGTGGCGTGTCTGTCTTTAAGTGGACGCTGATGTGTGCGCAGGGAAGCAGGTGAGAGCACTCAGACTTTTTTTAAAGGCATAATAAGTTAACAAATTGAGAGGCTCTTAGAATAAAATGACCAGAGTATATCTACCAAATCATTTTGCCTGTAATGCATTTGCAGTGACTCAGTGAGAAGATTTACACTCCAACTGAAATGAGATTTCTCCTTTTTTTTGGGTACACTACAACATTCATATCAGTCTTTAAATCACTTGTCCTGCGTTCAGCTTTGTCATACGAATTAAGAACCAAACAGCAGAATGCCACTTGTGATTTTTTTCCTGTTTTACTTTTTCCAGTTACTCTGCTCGTTTGTTGGGTCGACACAGAGGGGAGCCCAACACACGTCTCTTCCACAAAAGCAGAAAAAAGCAGCAGTCGGCATGTTTGCAAGCGAGTAGGATCCCAGCATTAAACGCTTATGTCAGCACCGTATCAAAAGTATTATCTGACTTAAGCCCCTTTCAGTCATGCACTCCTTGTTTGGTCATTTGACTGCATCTGACCATGTTTTTGTATAAAAAGAGCACCCTGGCTACTTTTTAAGTCGGCCTTGTGACATCTATGTATTACTTTCAGTATGATGTGCTGTCACACCAAGAGGCGATCTCTGGAGCTGAAGAATGAAGCCAGTGTAGAACCGGCAACAGCTGCAGTTCCTGTAGGTGCCAATCCCACTTTTCTTTAGTTGTGACAAAAACCTCTTCAAAATCCCTAAACATCTTTCTTATATATTCTGATATTTTGCTTTGTTCTACAATTCTACATTTAAAACAGACTGAAAAATTTACAGAAAGTACGAGTTGACTGTAAAGCACTGAATACAATGCATACAATGTGACGGGTCAGATCACAGATGAAAATAAAAATGTTAACAGACGGTAAATTCACCCAGTTGCTTCCAGCTGTTTCCAGAAGTCTTCTCTCAAAGCTTCTGACACACTAACAACAGCATAAAGTGAAAAAGACACTTCACGAGTAACTAAATGATAAATTACCCCAATTACCCGAGACAGGATCACTCAGGATCAAGCAGAAAATAACACTCTGATGTTGATTATAAGTTTTACTGAAGTGTATATGGGTGCATCCACAAAAGCTCAGATAGGATGAGCTTCACTAATAATCAAAGAGGCTATTTAAAAGAGGGCTTTCAGCGTTAACGCGTTAATGTGGATTAACGCGTTAACGCTGAAAGCCCTATTTATAATAGGGTAAGAAAACTCCGCCCTATTTTTTTCTTTTTTTTTTCCTAAACATGGCTAAATATGGTAACTTATGCTGAAAACATAACCTGGCTAGGATTTGAGAAATTAGTTGTGTTTAAAACTGACTGTGAGCCCAGGGCAATACAGATTTTCGGCTGTGGGAATAGGTTTTATATGTCCAAGTTGTTAAGCCCTCCTGACTAGAACCACTGAATGAAGCGAGTACTGTTTGTCACCATGTCACAGGAATGTATGTATATTGATACAGTGATGCAGAAAATGTTTAAATGTTATACTTGATTCTAATCTGCTGCTAATCCTCTTTCACACTGTTGGAACTACTGGACCACAGAACACACACCAAGAATGTCAGTTCAATCAAAAAATGTATTTCACTTTGATCTGCCAACAAACTAAAGTAATTTCAAGGCCTCTTTTATTAGGTTATGGGATGTTAACCTTTAATGTTTAAATGTATCCAGTTTAAAGTTTCAGAGCTCTAATGTGCATCTGTCACCTTAGAAATAAAGCAGAACTGGGAGCACACTCAGCCATAAAATAATTAACTGGAATTAAAAAATGTATTTTACCGCCCTGTGCGCTAAATCACCAGATTAACGATTTTCTGCAGCATTAATTTCTTGTCTTATTTGCAACTCTGCTGCATTTTTCTGGTATATTTTTAGGTTCTTTACAGATTTTTAATCACCTTTTTTCTTTAACAGCATCTGATATGTGTCTAATTGCAGTAGGTGGCACTCAGAGGGATCATTTTGAGCAGAAGAAGTCACATGACATGTGAAACGTAAGCGTGGCGGTGGCATGAAGCGGGAAGCCCGGCTTAAAGGAGAAAGTTGATAACCAGCAAGGTTGTTCTGACCTAGTGTTTGTGTTGTTGTTTCTCTTATAGTAAAAACATATAATGTATTATATGGACCACAACTGGGCCAATGTGGATCCAGTGACTTTAGTGTATAAAAGCAATTACTGACAAATACTAAATGTGATTTCAGTGCTGTTCTGGGGTTAAATATCAGTCACACGTGGTCATCGCTTGTTATCTGTTATCAAAATATGACCCAGCTGATTAAAAAGGTAGGATGATAACTGTCAAAAGTCACAGGAAACTGCTAACTGGATCTGAGGCGAATGATCACATCAGCCAATTTAGAGCTTCCGTAAAAAGCCTCCCGCATGATAAACGGGCTGTGACGACTACGCCAGTGTCACAGGTTCAACTCCAGGTCACTCCCTCTTTTCTCTGCCACCTCTCGCTGCTGTGCGTCCTTTGATAAAGCTGAGATGCTATAAAAATATTTCCTCTGTAGCTGTCACGTTGAGGCTTATTTATAGCGACAGCCCGCTTAGGCTGTTTTTAAATAATTCACACGGAAAGCCGAGATTCGTGGTTTGTCATTCCCGTGTCACCGTGTGAATTGAACTCGCCTGTCTTGTGGCTCCATCGTGACATTCAAATTTTTAATCCTTCCTAAAAATACCCAGTCTCCAGTAAACTAGCCTGATTACCTCTACTAGTGTCTATGGCAGTCACATGAGGATGTGGAGCACAGCAGGCATTCAGGGGAAGGATGAATCCATGGAGGCAAAGCTGAGCCTTTTCCAGATTTCTGGAATTTCTTAAGTCATGCTTCCTGGTGCATCATTGACAGTGTTTTTCATCATGTGATTCAAGTTTTTTCCTCAACTGCTCTGAAAAGGGTATTTGCAATGACCCTGTCATGTCGTGATGTAATTAAACTTGTTAGCCTCCACCTGTGTTACAAAGGTGGATGCTCCTATTAAACATGGCCTCAGTGTCAAATACTGTCACAGTTTCCTAAACATAGGATAGACAAAGTATTTCTTATTCTGGGTACGTAACGCTTGTCTGCAAATGTTTTAACTGCTCTGAACATTTGGTTTCGGACACTTTTTACTACTGTTGGCTCTCTATGACGTCAGTATGAGCTGATCTCCATGTTGCAAGTCAAAGTCAATGAAGTTAACATATATGGTTCCACGTTAATGAGTTAGATTTCTCACTGGATCACTACATAATGATATACGGAGCTGTGGCAACATTCAGTATAATGCTGACTACTGTTGTTCTATATTTATGACAGAGTATTGTTTTTTTTCAGCGCTGCTCACTAGACATAGTGACGTGGTCCATGTCTAAAACTGGAGTTACCATCACTTGCACTAGTTTGAGATGAGCAGGGCAATAAATATGGTTTTAGAACCCAAAGACAAACAACATCTGTTTTAACATTTAGAACAACTCTTCGTGTAAATGATGTACCGTATTTTTCGGATTATAAGGCACAAACGCTTCATGAGCATGTTACTTAAACAGGTGCCATTTCAGGGTCCTTATACACACACAATAATATTATGTTGAAGCACAGTACGTTTTACTTGGTACGACTACAGTAGCCGTAGTGCTCCGCTATGGAGTGAAAATAGTCTCAAAAGATTTGTGCGTGCGTAAACTACATTTCGTCCGTAACTTCAAATTCGTGTGTGCGTGAAACATGATTTGTAAATGTACAACAGCTCACAACTAAGTACGAATTCTCATGTGGACAAATAGTTAAACACGCACGCACCGATCATCTGATACACACTGACAAAACCACGTTTACGCACAGATCAGAGTTACAAGTGGACAAGAAGTTTTGAGACTCATTTCACGTCTCAAGATTCGTGCGTACACGAGGCGTTTAAAGGCTGGTAGAATGCTGGGTCATCAGAGTGTTCTTATCGCTATTCACTCTGAACCAGAAACGACCGCTAGGTGGCGCACAGGTTGTTTTGCCGGAAAAAATCCGGACAGCAGACAAGGCTAGCAGAGAGGAAAGAAGACAGATGGCGGAGGTAATTATACATTTAATACAAGCTACTACCTTAGAATGACTCATTTTCTGTATCATTTTAGATTAGATTTGTGTGTCTGCTTGTTGGATACATAGTTTTTCATTTAGCTGAAGCTTTATCTGTTAGTTGGAGCTAATGTCGAAGAACACTCTGATGACCCAGCATTCTACCAGCCTTTAAACGCCTCATGTACGTGGGAATCTTGAGACGTGAAATGAGTCTCAAAACTCGTTGTCCACTTGTAACTCTGATCTGTGCGTAAACGTGGTTTTGTCTGTGTGTATCAGGTGATCGGTGCGTGCGTGTTTAACTATTTGTCCACATGAGAATTTGTACTTAGTTGTGAGCTGTTGTACATTTACAAATCATGTTTTACGCGCACACGAATTTGAAGTTACGCACAAAATGTAGTTTACGCACGCACAAATCTTTTAAGACTATTTTCACTCCATACTCTGCCTATCCATCAAGCGGTGCGGCTTCCTAGCTTACCAAAGTTGTACTAAAGCATTTTGACAGATTTTTGAGCGCCGTGTACCACATAAAATCAGTTCGAGGTCAGTAAATAAAACCAGAATTCATACGTAAGGCGCACCAGATTACAAGGCACACTGTCGAATTTTTTAGAAAATTGAAGGATTTTAGTGCACCTTATAATACAAAAAATACGGTATGTGATTTACAGGTTTCATCAGCTTGCCACAACTAGTTTTGATGTCATGACAAGTTTGGGGTTATGGGTGAAAAACACGATTTCCCTGTAAAAACACTGATGTTTGAACTGCTCCAAGCGCTTAACGACTGGTCAAATGCAACAGCATCACTATCTGTCACATAACCTGAAGTAAGTCCATTTAAGGTACCAAACCGATAGTTTCTCATACGTGTAAAATAAAGGGTTAAAAGGATGAATGGAGCTAAAACAGCTTCTTTCAGACAACGAGGCCCAGCATAAGATAAACAAGGATTATTTTGAACAGAAATCATGCAAAGCTAGCTTTCAGCCGTCATTAGCTGTGTAAGTACATCCAGGTAAAGCCATGACAAAATCCACTTTCGAGTTCAATAAAATAATGTATAAGAAACTGAACTGAAGTTTCTTAGGGGGTTTTCTTCTGTTTTTTGAGTCTGTGTATCTGTTAAACAGCATACCAGCTGCTTTGAATTTATTTGAGATGAAAGATTCCTTCAGTAATATTTTCTCCCCACCAAAAAAAGGAATGTAGTGTTGCATGAGCCACAGAGACTAATGCTTGCTTTCATATCCAGGACCAGGAGGAGAGAGCGAGCACATTATCCTTTTGTATTGAATTTAACAGACTGTTACTTGTCTTTAGAGCACTTTGTGGTCTTGCACCAGCCTGCTTGTCTGGAATACTTCTAATCTTTGAAAAAGGAGTCTGCCTCGTGCCCTCTGGCAGGACTCTTTTATTTATTTCATTTTTCATTATTTAAGTGCAGAAAAAAGTTGTGTTTTTTTGTTCTGCAGGTTTTAGTACATTGACTGAGGACATGTGGACAGCTCTAAACGATGGTAACCCTGCATTTAAAAAAACGACTCCTAATGCATGATTCACAGAGGACTTTTGTTCAGCCTCTCAGTTCATCCACCACCTGATATGAGCTGTTTTAGTTCCTTTCCTCTTTCTTTAAGACAACCTTCTTTTGGTTGGCTGTCGTTTGTAAACAGAAGCACTGAACGGTAGGTGGGCGGGGCCAGAGATCAACACATTAAGGATAAGCCCTCTTTCTGACATCATAACCAGGTGTATAAAGGAGCAGGAGAAGAAACAATTATGAGGAACGGAGGGTTCAGAGCTGCCCGCCGCTTGAGCTTGTGGCTCACAGGGATTACTTGCACATATGTTAATCTCATTGCTCAAAACTTTAGCCACGCTTACACTGTTGTACCAATGTGTGCATGACAGAAAATAAGAAGAAGCACAATAGGATGATACTTTGCACAACATGTCTTCAGGCTGTGCTGCATTCTGATCTATCGATGCTACTCTTTGTGGATTGGTATCAGCACAATTAGTAAAAAACCCCTTTGGACATCTGGCTCGTTGATAATGAGGGACTGATGCCAAAACTTGATCTATGTAGTGTTTCAGGCTTTCATTACAATACAATCTCTTCCTCATCCCGCTGAGTCCTCTCCCAGAGCTAATCTGCCGGCTGGCTTGTGTGCACTGTTAATGCTTACTCTGCCGTGCTGCTCTTATGGTTGTGTATTGGAGAGATGCAGGGTGGGAGGAGCAGACAGTCTTTGTCCAATCGCAGCTTCTTATTGCAGTTCACTGATGAGTCTCCGTGGTCCGACTAGGAACAGAGAAATCAGAATTCACAGATGTGAAGGTGTAAAATAAACAGCCAGCGGAACAGTTGTGCGGTATATGTGAACAAAATGCTGCTTCACACCTTGTGTTTCCTCTTGCTCTTGCTTGTGTGTTTCTCGGCTGGAACCACCATGTTTGCAGCTGTCTGCCTTCTGTGTTTACCTCCGTTCTCTGCTCTCTCTGTCCTCCCAGCCAGCCTGGGATTATTCTGCTCTTGCACGGGGTTGTTGTCCAGGACCCCCAGACCCTGGCACATCTTCTCTCTGTCCCTCACCGCCGTCCTCTCTCTCTCCCCAAGTCCGAATCTTTCCCTGTCCTCTCTGTCCATCGGCCTGTCTCTCTCTGTTAATCGTTCTCTGTCACCTTGCCTCTCTCTGTCCTGCATTAATCGCTCATTTTCATCCTCCTGTCTCTCTCCCTTTGTCAGCTTCTGTTTCTCCCTGAGCCCAGGCCACTCTCTGTCTTCCTGCTTCTGTCTCTCCCTCTCTGCCACACCTATCCTCTCCCTCTCCCCTTGTCTCTCTCTGTCTCTCCCCTCGCTCCCATCCCTTTCTGCAATTCCCACCCTTGATCGTTCCCCCACGGCCTGGCCGGGCACCCTGCTGAGCAGACTCAGGTCAATTTTCACCCATAAACTCTGGATCTCGTGGTATTCCCTCAAGGGTGAGAGAGGCACCTCGTGTCCCAGATTGGAAGGCGATGACATGGGCTCCAGGTCTTTGCTCTGCCCTCCTAACCCTCCGGGATCAGGAACAGAGGTGCCAAATGAACCACTTATGTTGCTAATGCTCAGGGAGTTACAGCTACTACTACTGCCATTACTACCGCCGCCGATGCTACCGTTACTACTGCTGCTGCTACCATTAGTGGGCATGTTGCTACCATCTTTGACTCGAAGTCCTTTCCCTCCAAATGTTCCCAGACTCCCCACACTGCCAGCAGAGCCAAGGCATGGGAGAAGCGGCGCGTGCATGTGCGCGTTGGACAGACTCTGCGTGTTAATCGCAGAGCGTGTCGTCTGAGGCGGCAAAGCTGGGATTTTGATGGCTTCCTCCGTATCCGACTGGCATTCTGATGAAGAGGAGGAGGAATCTGTTTCGATGAATTCTCTGGACTTGGGTGTGATCCTGGTGCTGGGACCTCTGTGTTTCCGCTTGTCCTGATAAAAAATATATGTAAATGTATAAAAAGGAGCGACAAAATACAAGATCAAAGCCACGTATAACACACACAAAGGAAGCTTTTCATCTTTAGCCATCTCCTATATGCCATCCACTAATGCACTTTAAAACCCTGACAAAAAAAAACAAAACTGGTGTAGACAAACATTATAATCAAAAGCAAAGCACATACAGCACATTACTGAATGTGATAATATCATGCAAATTAGGCAGCACGAGTTGCCAGCTTGTTCCACTAATCTGTGAAGCAAAAAGAAACATGTTTGACTGTCTCGTTTTGAATGTCACTGATATTCGCTGCACACAAGTCACACAGTTGAGCGCAGGCGGTCTGTTTGTCACATGCAAATTAAAAGATGCGTCTCACATTTCTTAGTTGAGTTCTTTCTAAGATGCAAGGGCACCATTTCAAAAATAAGTGCATCTTTATTATCAAAAGTTTTCCAGTCTTCTCTTTAAACATCATCTTTCGGTGCCCCTCCGGGTCGCTTCTGGTAAAGCGGGAACTTTTCCTTAGCTTCCTGGAAGCCGTGTCCTGACCACCTGCACTGTGTGCCTGGTGACTTCATAGCTCAGACTTAACTTCTCTTTCACAATGTCCCAAATTTCACACGGAAGAATGTGTTTGACGAGCACAGATCTCAGCCAAAGAGATATGATAGGAGCAAGTCGTCGTTCTCTTCAACTTTGATGGGGTTGTGCGCTGTTAATTTGTCTTCCAGGGTCTTTTTTTTTAACCGTGCAAACACAATATTCGCTTCTTACCACACTACTTGTAAGATTTGGCACCCTGTGACATTTTTCACTTCCCCCAGAATGAAAAATCTGATTGAAGCATCACCATTTTGACATACTGAAGGAGATCCAGCACTCATTAACAGAAAAGGACAGAACGGCTCTTCCAGAGAGCGATACATATAAAGTGGTCTGGAAGATGAACATCTTAAAGCTTTAGATTTCTAGAATTGTGGCTTACATAGTAGATTATTGAGTGTCCACTAAAGAAATATCCTCTTTGATGGTAACAGTGATATTCAGTCTCGATAGCAGTATCATGAATTCATTTGAGTTTTTAAAATATGAATATAAATAGGCTTCATATTCAAGTGAAATCCTCTTGAAAAGTTTTACTGTCTTAGAGTTCACCCACAGACTGTATATCAAAGATGGACAAAGCTTCATAATGTCAAAAACTGGTTAGAAAAATCCAGATGTGAAACTTAAACTGAGTGTTTGTGCTGTTGTCATGTTAGCGTTTTGAAACCTCACGTCACAAGCGCAGGATGGATTTGATTTAGAAACCGAACATGGAGGTTTAACCATTGCAGATTTGAGTGCTAGCTTATAGCCTAGTCTTTTTTTCTCTCATGTACTGAAGCTACATTAGTACGTTAGCTACATAGTCTGCTTTTATTAATTTAAAGGTGATAATTTACAAAAAAAACCAACATTATATTGTATTTGGAATAACTTGACACTAGTGATTAACTTACTGAGATCACGTTTTTGTTTTTCATGATAAAATGTGGATGGTCTTTAGAAGATGCTCCTCTTCCTTATTGGGGAGATCCAGAAATCAGAAAGTCATTAGCTTACACTCTGTAAGCAGTCTTCATTTAGTCTACATACAGGACAGAATCACTTCCAATTCAATCACAATACAGTTTCTCCTGTTTTCTTACCTAAAATATTTTTTCCATATTGTGTGTTTGAAAGATTCAATATTCAATGTTTTTACAGATGGATAAACAAAACCAGTCATTAGTTAATCTAGCTTCTTTATTCTGTCTGTGGATCTTGTCCTCAAGCTTAGTTTATACCTACTACAGACAAAACTATTTGCAAACAGGTCACATATTCACAGTTTATGCCTGAAGCAGCACCGCAGGGCACAGTGGTTTTAAACAAATTTTACTTTAACAGGTTAAAATGGTTAATTTGTTGTGGGCTGTCTTCTGTTCTAGTTAGTATTTACAGCTGTAGACATGCCAAACTATTTCACGTTTTTGGATAACAAAGGTTAAGTAAATGGACTTTGGCCTTACTGTATGTTTGATAAGTGGTCTTGTTCTTGTGATTATTTTTAACAATAGGAAAAAAAATATATATAAAATGCATATGAATGAAAACTGGCTTCTAGCTGTTTGTGTATCATCGGTTTAACTTTCTGACAATCCTTCTTCTTTCTCCTTCTGTAAATAATGTGTGCCAGCTGGCAGACGCATCCACAATCCACTCAGTTTATTTTCATTTTTAGTGCTGTGTAGCTACACCTGCATCCCTGCCCTTGTCTTGTTCCCAATCAAAATTGACCCTGTGATGTTGAATGCTTAATTTTAGACATGTACTGATCAATTATCCTCAACTGAAACAAAGGCGAGTGAGGAGCAGCGCCATGTGTGGAACAGAAACACGAGAAAGCAACTACAGAGGCAAATGCAGTGAAGAAAACACCACTAATGTTCCCAGTCTTCAGTATAAACCCACTCGCTTGGCAGACGCAGCCCTCTGGAATCTTTCCAATGCATGTTGCCATCTGCAAAATCCATTCTCAGTAAATGCCATGTAGTGTTTTGCTGAAATAGAAAAAAGGGGGAAACTGTCCCTTGCACAGAGCTTATTTGCACTGCCGGCAAAAGCTTTCCCTTTCTTGAACAAAAGTCCTCTGGCCTGTTTTCTCGATAGTTCACCTCTTCTCACTGTTGACATTAGCCGTCTTGCCAGCTGCTCTGCGCAACTAAAGCTGGCAGAAGTTTAAATGTTGCGACAGCACTTACAGCACAGATTGCAGATGTTAGCGCTCATCTCGATTCTCAGGTAATTTAAGAAGGGTTATATCTATTAGTAAAACAAGGACATTTTCAAATGTTCAGTTGTCGATTTTTATTATCATTTTGTATCCGTTAGATGTGAATGAGACAGTATAACCCCAATATAATCATTTCATGCACTCAGCTGTGGCTGTTTGTCACATTAAAAAAGAAATACTATTGTTCATTTTGAGAATAAAGTTGACTTAATTCTTAAAATAATATTTCAAGTTTAATCTCGAAATTTCAACCCTGAACAGTAACATATATTTTTTATAAGCAGCCCTAATGCTTCGTCATGTTAATTCACCTGTTAATAAATGACACTGAACATTCTGAACTTACAATGTAAAATTCTTAAAGGTTTAAAGTCAGTAATGATTCAGGAAACAAAGAAAGAATTATACTGTTTAGGTGATTTTAGGCAATTAATAAAGGCATTTTAAGTAGTGAATGACAAGTTTATAGCATAACTTCATGTATTTTACAGCAAAAAAGACACAAATTATAACAAGATTACAACGAGGAAAACTGCAGTAACCAGCAAACAGCAGCTCGTCTGTTACATCCCAATTATTATCCAATTATACTTCTTAGGGGTGGGTTAATTATGCCATTACACATCTTTATTTGTTTACAAATTGATAATTAATAAAATTGTATTGTTTTTACCCCTGGTTTTAAATGTGCTATACAAATAAAATTGTATTGTGTTTATTGATTATTCTTTGTCTTGATGTGTATAAAAGATATTCTATTCTGTTTTTCCTCTTTAATGGATATTCTTGTATTTTACGAATATAAATGTGATGCTCACTGTTCTCTCTTTCTAACTTATGAGAAAATTTATATAACATGAAAACTGGCAGGCACGTGTGACATTAATGTAATGAAGGAACCAAGTCTAATTTAATTTATTTTTGACTTTTATTTATAATCAAAACCAATATTGAACACAACAGAATTAACAATAAAAACAAATAAAAATATAAAGATCCAAAAAATAAAGAATTGAAAATGTAAGATTTTACAATACGACCCCTGTCCCGAAAAATAGTTTTTCTCAAAAAGTACTACTGCACATTACTTAAACTTACTTACATGATTTTAACCATTACTTAAAATTACCTACATACTACTTAAATTTACTTACAATATAATTATATCTTTGTTTCCTGTAAAATCAGTTGTTACCCCTTTTTGTTAGTGCATCTACCTTTAAGTGTTTATAGGTAATTATAATTATCTAATTTCAACTAAAATACATTTAATTACAGGGGAATTGAGCCGTTAGTTGTGGACGGTATTATAAAGTGTTACCTTGAAAGGTTTAGCATACGTGTGGCAACCAAACAGAAAACAGGAAACCTGTAAAGGGCTAAGGGCTTTACTAAGGTCTAGACATAAAATAAAAGATGCTTATTTTAAAATCAGAATGTTAGGTCCCCTTTTAGATCATGCACAGTGCTGTAGGTACATCCTTGTAGTGGGATATGTACAAAAGTATTCTAACTTTTATGTTGTTTTCCTGAAGTCGATGACTGTTGAAAAAAAAAGAGAGAATATGATGATAATTAGCCATTAAATAATTAATTGAATAGATTAATTCTAAGTACTGTGTGAGGAAATTAAAGTTTGGAGCTCTGAAGGGCTGTCGGGGCGCGTATAGCCCCGACTGCTAACGTAGAGCTGGCAGTAGTCAGAGTCAGGCACGTCATGCTGCCGGGTCACTTCCTTTAAGTCTTCTCTGTGGGATGTAACAGATGAGCTGCTGTTTGCTGGTTACTGCAGTTTTCCTCGTTGTAATCTTGTTATAACATCAGTGACAGCTGCTAACGTGTTAGTTGCTAATTTGTCAGCAGATGAGTTTTACAAGAACAATTTCCACTGCCTGACAGCATAACAACAGAGGGGAAATTTGTTCTGAAAGCAGAACCAGTAATGACGTGAGACACCAGTATCACAGAGATCAACTAAAATGAAAACATCTGAAAAAAAAAACTACCAACAGTGCAATTTGTTTACACCTTTTCTAGGGCACATTATTCACTCACTGCAACGTTAAAGTTACATTAGGTCAACATTTCTTTTTAGCACTTTGAACTTTTGTTGCTGTTTAACCTTTTAAATCATCCTGTTCTTTCACTTGAGTTAAAATCACTCTAATAAATAGATACATATACAATACATACATACATTTACAATTTAACAGTTCCAATTCATTAGGTACACCCTGCTAGCACTGGCTTGGACCCCCCACTTTTAATTCTTTAAGGCATCACACAGTTGCTGTAGATTCTTTGAACTCCCATTCCACCACATTGAAAATGCAGGTTGAGTACAGTGAGCTCATGAAGCAAGAGGTTTGAGCTTTTGTGGTATAGAACAGTATCCTGCTGCAAGCGCTCATCAGCAGACTGTGATCTTAAAGACACGCTGAGGTAGGCTGTGGTTTTTCACCTTTTAAAGCCTAACCTGTCGCTGGCGTCAGACAGGTGTTTTGCAACGTTTTTCCTAAAAATCTGTAACTTCCGCAACTCCTGAACCATTTGCTCAATTGAGAGAATTCCCACGCTTCCCGAAAGTGCTTTTCTGTGATATTAGGGTCGTTATAGTAACCCAAGGCATGGTGTTGCAGCCCAGCGAAGACAAAGGTTGATTGAGAGAAGAGAAATGGAAAGTCGGTACCTGATGTGTGCCAAGAAAATATCCTCCACACCAATGCATCACAAGCAACCTGAACTGTTGACGAGAGACACCAAATCCTGACCATTTACCATCTATCTGAATGTCGCAGCAGAAATAATCTTCTCTTGTCCAATTTTGGTGAGTCTGTTCAAATTATATCCTTAGTTTGCTGTTTTTAGCTGAAAGGCTTCATGCGTGGTCTTCTGCTGCTTTAGCGCACCTGTTCAAGGTTTGCTGTGTTGTCAAGGATGCTCTTCTGCATTCATAAGTAGTAATGAGTGGTTATTTGAGTTACTGTTACCTGCCTATCAACTCAAAGCAGTCTGACCTTTGGCATCAAGAAAACATTTTCACCCAGAGAATTGCTGCGTTCTCTGTATTTTCTAAATTCTTTTTGAGGCCGTTCTCTGAAAATCCCCGTAGATCAGCACTTTGTGAGACACTCAGCCGAGCAGCCCATCTGGCACCAACAACCATGGATTTCAAAGTCACTTTAATCACCTTTCTTCTCCAATCTGATGCTCACTTTGAACCTCAATAAGCTGTCTTGATCATGTATATATGCCTAATTTCACTGAGTTGCTGCCAAGTGACTGGTAGATAAGACATCTGCATTAATGAGCAGTTCAACAGATGTACCTAACAAAGTGGCCAGTGAGTGTCTCTTCTGTTACTCTTTTGGTGTTTTAATATAAATATGCAGTATTACGTGTACGTCTTAATAAAAAATGATTTTCCTTTTTCATTAATGAGCATAGAATAGCTGTATACATTCATATATAGTTACACACAACTGAGACAACAGGGGATTACAAACAGGAACCTTCCTTCCTTTCAGGAAAGGAACCACGAGTCAGTACATTTGCACGCTGTAGTGTTGCATAAAGCGATAAGTATAGGGTGCAGCCTGAAACATGTGTCAGACTTGGTGTTGAGCTGTATTCCAAATGTCTGCAACCTTCCTGCAGTAAACACACACACACACAGACACCTAAAACTAACCTGGTTTACACTGACAGCAGGTACTGGCAGTGGGGTTTGCTGTAGCGCTGCTGGTGGAGTGGCTGTGTTAGTGTTTGAGTTGGTAGCACTGCGAGGTTCTTTCCTTGGGGCTGTTTTCCCACTGGGAGGTTTACTACGCGGCCTCGGGGGGTTCTGATGCTCCAGGGAGGGGGGAGGCAACAAGTCCTTCTCCCTCGCTGCAGGGCTGATGGGAAAAAACACAATAAGAGGAAACCTCACTATTGGAAGTAGATTCACCCTTGAGCAAGGCAGTGAAACCCAAGCTACATGATGTGCGCTGATAAACAATAGAAGGTAATGCTTGCCATTGCTAGGTCTTGTAGGGGGGGGGGCTGAATGAAATGAAAAAAACATGACAGCATGAAATAATTGAAAACAGCATGCATTCAGTCAAACTTGTTTGGATGTAGGAAGCTTAAAATGGAAAGAAGAAAAGGAAGAGGTGATTGAGGGAGAGGAAAATGAAAAACCGAGGAAAATGAATCAATGTTATTTTTCTTTCTAATTAGGCTAACGTCAAGCTGCGCACAGAGTCTGACATGGCTTCTACTCAATCTCAGCACTTTTCAGCTCAGAGGGAGTGACAGTCTTCAGTGGCTATGTGCCAGACAGCTCAGTGATCCACTGGAACCTCTGTTAGCTCTAAGCTGCAGTGTTAAGCAGGGTAGTAGAGTTCCTAACAGTAACTGTAATAGTTTTGTCAATAGCAAGCATTGTGTCAGTTATAGAGCCCGTTACAAATGAGAATATAGGCAGCGGTTGATTTTTTTTTCTCAAACTGTCAGGCTTAAGTTGAAATGATGAACGTGCACTACTGTCTTCTTCGTGTGCTGTTTTACAGAGACAGTTAAGATGGAAATATCTGGCTCAATTTTCCTGATTAAAGGGATATAGTCAGACGCACAAAAGCCCTGTCCTTGTACATTATGGCACATCACACATTATAACAAGTATAGAAGAGAATGTGTTCAGCTTGAGTAGGTCAATACGGCTTAAGGAAATTTTTCATATTGCTTGTTAAGAAAGTTGTTGCCTTTTAGATAACTGGCTCTACGAGGAGCTCGAGATATTCAACTGGGAGATTAAAATTATTAAAATGAATTAATTAAAATTATTTATATATGTATATATAAATAATAAATATATATATAACTACATTATACCTAAAATATAAGCATTATATATAAAACACAAGCAGCTCATACTTGTGAATTCAGCATCTCTATCCTTTTCTTTATTTCTTACCTGTGCTGGTTTGCTCTGTTCCATGTCTGGTTCTGATTATCCTCCACGCTGTTTGACCTCTCTGTCCGTCTGGGCTGTTTCTTCCCTGTGGTGTTCCTCCTTGGGGTCGTGACCTCAGGCCCCGACAACAGGCCCAGCGACAGCCTCATCTTAGACCTCTGGCCCTCCCCTGAGGCCTTCTGGCTCAGCTTGGCCTTTGCCTTCTCTCTGCCCGGGCTGAAGAAAACAAAACACATTTTTCTTCATATATATGGTTAAGACACATTTTTGTCAGCTACAACCTACAATTAGTGTTTCATTCAGTCTTTCATTCAGCAGATGCTATTTTGAAGAGCTACTTTCGCAGTACTCTAAACCAACCTACCAGAAAGCTGCCCTTGTGTCCTTGTGCTCCACTGTAGGTGCAGCTTGAACAGGGGTGCTGCTCGGTCCACAGGGCTTGGTCTTGGCAGCCGTACCCACTCCTGGTGCTTCATTGCCTGGAGAGAATGTCTCTGGACCCTGGTTGATGGAGCCTAAGCAGTGGACCATTTGACTAGAATAGGTAATTGTAACTGAACCAAGATATGTTTATCTAGGCTATTTTCATGCAGTTCTTCATGGACACAATGGCTTTAACCTTCAACCTAGTATGTTCTGCCGGAGGTTTCTTCCTGTTCAAAGGGAGTTTTTCCTTCCTACAGTTGCCAAAGTGCTTGCTCATAAGGGTTCATTTAATGGTTGGGGTTTTTTTTTCTCTGTACATATTATTGTAGGGTCTACCTTACATTATATAGCGCCTTGAGGCGACTGTTGTTGTGATTTGGCGCTATATAAATAAAACTGAATTGAACTGAATATCTACCAACCTGTGCCATGGTGTTCTTGCTGTGGAGGAACCAGGGGTTTGGTTTGAGCTTGGACCTTATTCAACCAGCTGTCCAGCTGCCACTTGTTAGTTGACGGAGGCTCGGGCTAATAAGAGGAAAAAGACAACTTTTTATTTTGCTTGTGCTGTGATTTTTAAAAAACTTTTTTTTTTTTTACTGCTTTTTCTCTTTCCATCAGTTTCTTCCAACATGTGTGATGGCACGCCTATAAAAACAAGCAGCGTTGAGGCATTAAAATAATGTGATAAATATTCTGGTAATTTGTTTTTCCTGCAGTTGGAGTTTTATGACTTTCACAGCCCTGACAAGATAATGTGGGAAGAGTTCGTTTAATTTACAGAGAGTTAGATTTACAGTAAAGTGAGAAGCTTTGAATCAGGGAGAATAGCAGCAGAAGTGAAAGGGGATCTGTCTCTTATACAATGTAAATGAAATTGGAGAGATTTGTCAGAGCTGAAGATATTCACAGCCTCTGTCTTTGTTATTGGTGGGTTGGTGACAGATGGTTAAACTACAGTACTGTGCAAAAATCTTGAGTGACCCCACATTTCTTTATCTTTATATATAAGGGGCCAGGCTTTCTTTGCCATTTTTTAAAATTAGCCTTTAGGAACAATACTCCAAGTTTTCTGAGAACTGCTTTTTCACTCATTTCAGTTCCGTCTTTATACCTGACCTTTTTCAGAGGAATTTTGTTTGTTAAGCCACTTTCCACTGACCTATGAGTCATTCAAACATAAAAGAGGCGCCTAACTGACGGGATGGATTTGTAGACAAGCGTTGTGTCTACAAATAACAGTAAACTTAGAAAAGAACCAGTTTTAAGTAGTATTTTTAGGAACGCTGTTTCTACCAGAAATACATCATTTGTTCCGGTTTCACAAATGCCAAAGACAAGTTTGACAGACAAAAACTAGAATTTCTGAATCAACGATTTGATTCCAATGAAAAACACGTGGCTGCCAATAAAATATTTTTTAGGAAAAGTAATGGAGAGAAAAGGCCAAATTACACAAGAACTGAAAATTGGTAAAAGTTTTTTTTTCAAATTGTCATTAATACGTATGGAGGAGGCCATAGACAACCTCTGTTACAGTGTCTAATCAGCAGCAGTCCTTTTTCAACATGACAATGATCCCACCAACAATGTCAGTGATGCAAAATTACACAATGGAAGACTATGAGTCATTGATTGGCCTCATCCTAGCCTGGACTTTAACATCACTGAAGGAGTGTGGGATCGTCTTGACAGAGACCAGAATAAAAGGCAAAAACATCCAAAGAAGAGCTTTAAAATGCCTGAAGAACTACTCCAAGAGAGAGTTTAGGCTGTGTTGACGAATGAAGGTGGTCATAAAAATTGACTTTCAGAATTTTAAGCCTATTAGAATTGTACAAACTCTGCTTTTGCCCTAGGTACTGTATTTCCATTTATTTTTCCATGTTTCAATAAAATTCTTGACCATTCCCAGAAAAATCTAAAGAAACGAGGGGTTGCTCAAGACTTGCACATTACTGCATGTGATACAGAAAAAAGTGAACTGGCTAAATGAGATCCTGACATCTGAAAAAAGCAAAGCCTTTGATGACTAATATACCAACAAATTTATTTTACAATACAATAAAAAAAAGGGAATATAATATTTACTTATTATTTTAACAATGGTTAGCATTTTCTCCCAATAAAGAATTAGTGTGTTTTTACTTAGTTGGTACCCACTGTGTGCACACAGTTACTAGGAAATCTGCATAAATACACACAAGCGCACATACCCACACCGAGTTGTCATCCTACCTCTGGAGTGTTTGTGCGGGAGGCCTGATTATACTCGCTGTCACTGGAGCTGCTCTCAGACTCGTCGGTGTCAGACTCTGAGCTGCTTTCTGATTCACTGCTGCTCCCTGATGCA
>VUQR01016777.1:28837-40494 GCA_015108515.1 Hemichromis elongatus
CAACATGTCACAATGGAACAAAACAAAATCAGTTTCACTAGATGCTGAGAAAGCACACCGACGGACACTGTCACCGCTAATGAGGTTACACCAAAAAGTTTCAGCACAAAGTTTCACACTTTGCGGGACTAGACATGGATGTCCACTCTCTCCTTTTGCTTTTTGCTTGTTTTTTAATGGCTGTCAGCACTGTCTGTCAGAAATCAAAGGACAAGGAGTTCAGTTTACAGGTTCACAACATTAGATTGGTCTTTATGCAGATGATATTCTACTTAATCTTCAATCATTCTTAAATTTACATCAGGAAATAATCTTTTTAATGAATTCTGGCTCAAACATCTCCATGTCCTTTTTCTTAGTCTCCAAAATGCTTTTCTTTTTCTCTCTCCAAACAACATGACATTCACTATAAAGGAGTAAAAGATTTTAAAATTCTGGCCTGACCTCTCATTCGCCAGCTCAAGTCAATTATGTCTTTTATTGATTTCAGATGTTGCACAGCCAAGAGGACTCTATCACCAAAGTCACCTTTCTACTGGCATGAACTCAAATCTTTTTCTCTGTTTAAGTCCAACTTTCAAACTCTAACTGGACATGGATTTGAACAAGCACATTAAAAAAGTATCAGAAGTGCCCTTCTTATATAAATACACTTTAACTTAGAAATGTTCATGACATGTGTGGGAGCAAACAGCTTTTGTTCACTGCTACTAGATGAAGCCCTACAGTGTTTACTGACTCATCCTGCCACTTAGTCTCAATCAGTGTCAGGGCTGTTTAAAGTACCTGCTGGGTCGTGACTTTCACTCTTGCTTGTACTGCTTCTCTGGCTTTAGTGTCAAGATTGTAGCTCCCCATCAGTCTGGTTTGAATGAGACGAGCTGCGACCAAACGTGTTTGTTCTGTTAAAGTGATGAGTGGGGCTCTAGATGACTATTATTTATATATTGAACATGTAATGGTATAGGAATAATAAATAGGAAGAAAACTCAATTTCCCTCCAAATGCAAATGTTTTGTTTAGAAGTCTGAGTCTAACGGTGGTGTTCTGTTGGCGGCAGGCAGACAGCATACATGACGTGCTCTCGGTGACTTGACACACCTGCAGTAGCAACTTTGGATGCTTTTTTTTATATATATATATATATTATTTTTGGGCATTTTGCCTTTTTTGAATAGAAACAGCAAAGAGGGGAGAGACATGTAGCAAAGGCCCATGGGTCAGACTCCAACCGCTGCTCTCTGGCCATGTGGGACGTGAGCTTAACCGGCACCGAATAACGGTTCTCATTTAAATAAAAGCAGAAGTAGTTGACATTCCACGTTTTGATGGCCTTTTAATTCATTTTTGCATTTCTATATATCAATCAGCGATATTCTTACCTTGACTTTGAGAAAAGTTTAACTTTGGGGCCCCCAAATCCCTGATGCTAAATGATGGCTACGATAACTAACCAGCAGTTTTAGCGTGAAATTTGAATGATTTACATTTTTTTCCCTTTCTCCAGTTTATATATTCCTTTGTGTGTGTGTGTGTGTGTGTGTGTGTGTATGGACAATGATATCCAAATAATATGTAATATCATTACATTATTAATGTTTTACAAATTTTGTGCTTGCCTCAATTTTAAAAATGAATAAATAAATCAGTGTCACAACAACCCCTACACAAGTACAGTATATTACAATTTAATTTCATCACTTTATTCTCAAAATAAAGAAGACAACACAAAAGAAGGGTCCTTATTCAAACCAGCTAGATGGACCATTCAGTTTTTAGCATAGCATAGCAAACGCCTGATGTTGACAGCTAATGATAGCATGTGGCATTTAATAAAATCTCATATCCTGATGGAACTGGGAAGAAATGAACGTGAGGTAATGCAGTTTTTATGTAAGACAGGATCTCCCTTTTCTTAGGCTTGATTGTTATTGGTGGAATAAATAGGAGGCGTAGTTGGACGTTCATTTCGTTCTTCCTGGTGTCCCTGTTTAGCCCAACCATGAGAACAAAACCTTCACAACTTTCTCATTTTTGTCATCAAGATCCGTATGATTTATGATCTCTGCTCATCATCAAAGCAGCTCAGAGATCCTTTGTGACATTTAAACTAATCCCTGTTCTCTCTTCACTTGAGATTTTAAAAAAATTCACACAATTTTTTAAACAAACGATAATAAACAGAGGAGTCGACTGCTTTATGACTGATTCGCTAAAAAAAAAAATCACGCACCTATCAGTGGGTAAAACTAATGAATGCATAAACACAGCATTTTGAACCTGTTCAATTGTCTCATCTTCTCTGGTGCTTGGGCTGGCCTTGTGTTCATCCATCCTTCCACGGAGCTTTAAATGGCCTCCTGGAGGCAACACACCCGCTCGTCCCAACTTAAGAGTACACACAAACACACTCGCGCGCACACACGGTATTTTTGCAATTATGTGTAGTTCCCTTTGTGTATTTGAGAGTGTGTACGTAATTTCAGTTCAAGGCTGCCATCACAGCAGGCACCAATCTGTGTGAGCAGTCAAGCAGCAAATCCATCAACTGTTCCTCAGGCAACACACACACACACACACTTGCGCACGCACTCTCTGTCCTGTTTTTCTTCTATCATTACTCATCTATTCACTGTCTTCCCTTCCCTCTCTTTCAGTTTCAATTAAATTTTCACCTCACTTTGCTCTATTAGCATACCAGTCGAAACAATATTGGCAAAGCGCTGTGTTAAACCCCTCGTATACACGTGTGTGTGAGCGCCTGCATTCCCCTATGCATACCCTACATCGTGCAATCTCTGCCAGTTGTGTGTTTGGAAGAAATATGAAGGCACCCTCGGAAAGTATTTTTTAACAAACGCTGGAAAGCTACACATATGTGTGTTGGTTTCCTTTGCTGGAGCCTGGCTAATGAATCAGCATCACAGTAACACAGGAAATGAGTCAGTGATATGATTCCCAATTATTTCTCTCTCTCTTTTTTCTTTTAACAGGGGACTTTGATCTTCTTCATGTGCTGTGATGGTTATGTATATACTGCTTAATGTCAGTGCTGCTTAAATGTCATTAGATAACCTTTCCTCTGCCTGGGGGAAATTTATTGATGAGGCCAAATGCATTCAGATGAGAAGTGGATGTATTAATTCATCTTCTGTTAACCCCTGGGAGGCACCATGATGCACTACAAACAAACTGACATGCTGACACCCTAAGAGCTGATATAGTGAAGCTGATAGTGAATATATTTCATCTGAATACATCTAGTAGAAAGAGGGAGCCTTCATTCATGAATTCTGAGTCATAGTTCTGATTATTTAATAGATTTAAGCGAAATATTAATGCCTCTTTTATCTTTTTACTTTTACTTATTCTTGAGGAACAAAGACGATGGATAGTTATCCAGTTCATGACAACTCGGGGTGGGGTTACTCATAGGTGTCTCGACACGGGCGACTGGACCGGATCGAGCCTGCTAGGCCTTATCCGGTTCTTTGATATATTAAAGAGGACATGAAACGCAACATGTGCACTTTAAAGTTTTTAGAGCATGTTTGGTGCCATCTTGTGCTCCTGCAGAATGCGACATCGACGGGTTTGTTGTTAGTTTATGTTAGCTAACTAGTGGGGAAAAAAGAAAGAAAGAAAAGAGCCTCAGAGGAAGAAATGCCATTCGTTTTAGAGGTTTTTTGAGTGGATTACTTTATACTAGAAGCGAGGAAAGGTGAAGCGCAAACGTCAGTGAAGGAGACTGTAATGTGGAAATTTTCCTTCTTGCTCGCAGAGATGCTGATGAATGTCAGAGCTCCTTACTGTGCTTTTGTAAGAAACACAGTTATGTCTGTGGTGTGATGAGCATGTAGTATGCTGTTATGTTGTAAACAGTTTGGATGTTCTTGGGAAAAAGACTATGTTACTGGATAAAATAGTGCTGTTAGCATCTTGTGGACATCGTCTCTGTCAGTGCTCTGTGTGTGCTGCTCGGTCTGTCCGCCTCACCCGACAAGGAAAACTGAAAGAGTGCTTGACTCCCGCTTGTTGGAACAGGCTCTCCTCCACGCTGTCCTCATTTATAAAGCGCTCTATAAACCACAGCATTACGTCTAACAGATGGATTCTCCTGTTTCAGTGCAGCTAGCCAAGACTGAAATACGTATTGCTTAAGAGAGTGAAAGTGGTCAGTAAATCCTTGTTGTTTAACTGTAAACTCCTAGCTGCAGCCAGGGGCAGGTACAAGAGTGACTCCCTGGTTGCCACTGAGTTATCGGTTCGGTCACTAGTTAGCAAACATAAACTAATGTAAAGCTATTAGCACGAACTACCCAAGCGAGTGACATTACCTTCTGTACTGGAACAAGTACAGATGTTCTGAGACCTTTCCTTAAACTTTGAATATCCAGCTTCACAGACAGTGTAAAATCTATGACAGTTTTTTTAGAGTAGGGTTTTATGGTGTCAATTACTCTTTAGGAAGTGTTTCACGTCTACTTTAAACTGGAACTTTTCACCATCTTTCTCCCATTTTTATTGATTATCTTAATAATAATGTAGCTTGTAGCGTAGTATGGCTCAGCGGTCTCCAACCCCCGAGCCGAGTTGTTTGGTACCAAGCCACGAGAGTTGAGGCTAAGGTGTGAAATTTATGGTTTTCAGGTTTTTTTTCATTAACTTGTTGTCCATGGGTCTTTTCCCCTGTGTTATGAATACATTTTCTTTAAAAAAATAAATAACTTACATTACTTCAGTTTTAATTGTGCTTTGGGTGTCACTGTCCCCCATGACTCGTTGCAGAGAAACAAGCACAGGGCTCTCATTGATTTAGCGTTTTGGTCAATTGTATATTTTCACGTACTTTATATTTGGGTTGGAATTGTGTGTCTTATTTTGAAAGAAATATTTGCGTGTTACTATAGCGACCAGAGAGCATTAAAAAGGGGGAGAGAGGAGGATGTTACTCTCAGTATTGTTGGCGCATTTCAGGAGGACGCTGCTAATAAAGCTACACAATTACACAGTGAATTCACATTTATTATTATATTTACAAAATACCACAGTTTTTGTCTTGGTTGTATCATTTTATTTTGTTACATTTATCGGCGACACCTTAAAGGCCAGTCCATGAAAATATTGTCCGACATTAAACCGGTCTGTGGCGCAAAGAAGGTTGTGGTAGGCTGGTGTAGATCATCCAGGTTGTTTGTGCTTCAGTTTGATAATTAAAATTTTATAATTCTGTAACTTACTGCTAATTACCCAACATATGTGTCTGTGTATTGTACATGTGTAGTTTATCTATGTAGCTTGCTCACTAGCCTAACTAGCATTAGCTGATAAATTACCACTCCATCCATCCATTACATGTCAATATGAAAATATCGAATGTGACAATATAACATTTAACGACATATATGAGTAACAAGTGGTGAGCCAAAAAAACAAGCTGAAAAAAAGTTTTAACTTTTTTCCCCACCTCTTCCAGAAAATGAGTTTTCTTGCTGCGCTGCCAGCAGACAAAAATACAATTGATTAAAGTAGAAAAAAAGTAGAAAAAATTGTTTTAAACCTAATTTGCAAAATCCTTTTTAAATGATTAACTGTACCCTATAGTTCAGGCTTTTGCGAGTAGCAGATTCAAATTGCAAAGCAATCAATCAATCTTTGTGACAGCTGTGTTGTCATCAATGCCACTGTTACATCAATAATACTGGTATTATTGACTGCCTGTCTCAAATATTTCATATTTGCGGTGTACATGACAAATAATTTCTGTTTCTAGTTTGTTAAATATGAGGATTTGAAGCTTTTGTTCGTCACACATTTTTATACTAGTTCTTGGATTTTATCATTTGGGTCTAAGAAAATAAGACATTTGAAGATATTGCGTTGGTCTGACAAGAATTATAATAGTGCCTATTACTATTCACTGTCAAGATAATTAAAGGAAATAATGGATTATATGTAAAATAGTAATAATACAAAAAAATCCTCAGACAATGATCATGAAAACACTTGTTGCTCCTTTAGTCGTCTTTAGTTAGAATTTGAGATGTTATGCAGCTTGGCCCAATATCACTGTTTAAAGTCTAGTATGTGTTTATGTTGGACCGCTGAGTGTTGTGTCAGTCAGATACCTGATAAGCAAATGGGATGCAATGTGACAAATGATGTGAACATTAACTGAGAAATGGCATTTCTGGATTGTTTCAGTTTCAATGTGAAACTATTTGACTGACAAAAAGGATTTTTTGCTTTTTTTAGTGGCGATCCTGCTTATGCACAGATTCATGAAGAAATGAGTTGAGATCCCAGCCAGATGGTGACAGCAGACATAACCTGGACTTCAGTCTAAGCCTACTTTTTTATGTCCCTTATTGCCTTTAAAGATCTTTTGATGTGTAACTAAAGAGAACCAAGTGTGTGTGAGTCAGCAGCAGATCCCTCTTGCAGAGGAGACTCATTAATATTATTGAATCAAGTCCAAAAGGCCCAGACTGTGGCGCGACTACAGTATGTGACTCTTTTTTTTTCATCTAACAAATGAATAACTTTTGGTTTGGACAAATGAGGCTTAAATCAGTGCTACAAGAGGATGTTACCTGATGTACGTCTGAATGTGACAACACCAAACAACAAAATCCTTTTTGCTTTTACCTACTTGGCTGCTTTATATTTTCTCCAAGTGATCACTTAGATGTTTGTTTTCGCAGACTTTGTGCGACGTCCAAGAGAATTATTAAGTTGTTATCGTTAGGCTTACATAAAGCTCCAAAAGCAAACTGACTGTCCACTAGTGTGCATAAAGATCTGGGCAAAGTTCAATCCAGATGGGGAGAGTATTGCATCTAAAACAGCCCCAACATTATAATAACCCCCAAATATCCTAAATATTACACCGGACTTAACTTGGCCTCAATGGCAGGCAGTAGTCTTTTCATCATCAGCTTTTTTCTTAAGGTGGATTACAATCACTCTCCGACCAACTGCTTCTCTTGTTGCTCCAGGAAAAACTAGAGCTTGCTTTCATATAAAGCACCTTCTTATTTAATGAGTGTCTACTTTCTAACTCTGGGAAGCGATTCACTCTCCTCGGTGGGCAGCTAGCCCACAGTGCCGATAAGACATCTGGCAAGAAATCAAGGTGAGAACAAACATCAGCTGAGCATCTGCTGCATCGAAGTAGGCTGCACTTGTTTGTCATTAGTGCTGGAAAGTAAAGACTTCTACGAATGCCGGGCTCCCTCTACAGAACAGTTTAAATGTACCTGGGTGATTCTAGCTTTTTAAATTATTATTCATTGCGTTGCTATCAAAGTTTACAACATAAAATGTCTCTTTTACACCACAAGAAAAACTGTGCATTATGGTTAAAACGGTGCAAAGTGCATTTAATGCATCTGATGGGCTTTTTACAGCGTTTTATTTCAGCTCGTCATTCGTCGAAAGACAAAAACTGCCCGAGACGAGTTGATGTTTCCCACTCTGATGTGTTTGTCTTTTTTGTTTAAAGAGTGCAGAGTGAAGTTAAAGGAGGAGCGAGAGTGTCTTTTACTCTCAATGGGATTTTCAGTTGAGTGCTCTCTAGCCTATTTTATTCTGGCAACATAAACAGTATGTGTTGAAGGAAGGAGATGAAAGGAGATGAGTATGCGTGTGAAAGCATTACATCTGGCTTGCTTTCCTCCTCTTTCCTCAGGAATCAGCCATCAAGCCGTCAGAAATAAATTAATGCCGCCGTCGTTGCCAAATTAAAATGCGGCGCCAGCTGGTGCAGACTGACGGAGCAGCTTTTAAGTGGACGTTTCGTGTACATGCCTCAGATGTTTAGCTCAAGTTAAGACATACAAACTTCATCTAGGAGTGCATTAGTGTGTCTGAGCGGATGACTTGATGGACATTGAGTTACTATTTTTTCTAAACATATTCCCCTTGTTGTCAATTAGAAACAGTGAAACATATGCCGCTTATCTATGAGTGAGTTTGAGATATTAGCTCTTATTTCCTTATTAAATCCCTATTGTTGATATCCTGTCTCCCATAATATCTTGTATTACCGGGTTCAAGTATTTATAATCGCTCAGCTCAGTCTATCTTATAATACCGTATATAAAGAAGTGACAGGACATATGTTTCCTGTATACAAACTACCCAAAAGACAATTTCCTCTTCAGTGCTTCCAATTAGTGTTTCTGTCCTTGTGTATGTCGTAAGCATCAAACCTGTTTGCTTATTTAGGACAAAGAGGCTTCGCTCTGCTTTTTTCTTTTTTCCCTGTGTATGCCTGTGTCAATGTTGCATAAGTAACACAGATAAGACTTACAAAATAGCCTTTGTCAGATCTTCAGGCTCCAGCAGAAGCTTTGGTGTCTGTTTATTTGTGTGATAAAATCACAAGCACAACAGGGGAAATGAAAGCCTTACAGCCTTGACAAAATGATCCGTTGGTTTGATATGTCCAGTGGGCCTCACAAGATCCACACGACACCCACATATTTAAAGGGCTGCAGCCTTTTAAATAGTGACTCAACAAAGTATTCGTGGTTGGAACTATCAACAGGGTTAAGGGGGAGAACTCGGTATTAGTAATTCCTGTTTTTTGTTTTTGTTTTGTTTTTTTCATTATACCAGTGAGAAGTGTGGAAATTGTGTGTGTGGGTCAGGTCAGTCATGTTATGAGTTAAATGGCAATGTGTCTAGTTTTGGCTTCTGAAGTACTTTCAGTGCTGCTTGCAGTGTAGCATGTAAGGGTTCATTTTGACGTCCAAACACATGAATTCTAAATAATGTGAACTTTTCCCACAGCTTTCAGCTACGTGTGAATCCATCTCACTGTCCTTCTCAGCACAGGTCCCATGCTACAGCAAGCTACGATGCTACACACAACGTCCTTTAGCAGAGCTGGGAAGTAACAAAGTAACTTTGTTGCTGTACTTAAGAATTTTCAGGTATCTGTAATTGAGTTTTTTTCCTCACCACTTTTTACTTTTACTCCCTACATTTTCAAAACAGGCTCGTTACCTTTGGTTTAACGCTTTGAGGGGAGTTATTATTTCACCTCACCGCGGGCCGATTCAAGCCCAAATAGTAACACGTGAAATGTATTTATCACCAGGAGACGTGGCATAAAAAGACACATGAAAGATGCAAAAAAAAAAAAAAACCCCGTGTGGGATAGTTAAATTGGGTGTTTTTATTTATTTGTGGGGTTTTTTTTGGCACAACACCGGAACAACTGCAGGTGTCCATGAGTTGCGGTTGCAGTACTTCAGCATCGAGCGTAAAGGGAGTAACATTTTTAAGTGTCAGCTAATTTCAAATGCAACGTTTCTATCAGCTCAACAAACATCGGCAAACACGCAAACTGTTTGTGTGCAGCTTGTCATGCAGTGTGTTTCTAGGTCCAGCTGTTGTATTTCACAGGGAGAGAAAAGAAAGAGAGCTAACTTCACTCAGAGATGGAGAAAGATAAGAAAGACAGGAGAGGAAGAAGAGAGGGTAGATTTAAAAGTAAGGACTGCTCAGTAGGATTTGATAAACTGGAAATTTAAAGTACATGTGGCATTATGGGTTTTTTTCATATTGTCATATGTGCTACAGAACAAACTGAGGTGGACTAACTGTGTTATATATCATTGCATGAAAATACTCTAGAGGTTAGTGCAGTTTAAACAGGTTAGTTTGCTGTACTGTGATGATTTAAAGTAAAGAACAGTGTGTCACTGGTGCACAGTGGTTTCATGGGCAGAGGGAGTGTAGCAGAGATGATATGATTTTCAGCTGATGATGCTTAGATCTATTGACTGAATTCCACCTTCGTACCAACTGCATAAACAGTGTAGTGTCGGTGTAACTCATGAAACATCAGCTAGATTCCACAAAGAGACCTAATTATTTGCGGTGACTGCTGACTGGAATTACACAACAGTGGTCTCAGAGTGAGTAAAAATTTATGCTGTTTACACAGCCACACACTTGTGGTAGTCTGAGTAAGTGCATGTAAAATATCTGACCTTAGAGCGAGGAAGAAAGCCATCATTGTAAAAACCAAGAACATGAAGAGGAGTGTATACTGTTAAAAGGGCCTTTTTAAAAACTAAATTGCCTTTTCCGCAACTTAAAGTATATTTTTGCTAGCTAAATCGGACTAGACTTAGATTTATTATAATTCTACTTCAGGGTTTGTTTAATTGCTTTTATGACTGATCATGATTTGGCTTGCAGCAGCCCCTTTCAAAAACAAGTTTACAATTACTATTGAGATTGACTTGTGCTTAAATTAGGAATACTATAGTTAAACTGTCTACAGTTCCCCTCCCTGACACTGGTTCAGCTGCAGATTTCTTCTGAGAAAAGGGGGTTCTTCCTTCCTGCTGTCACTAACTGCTGGGGGTTTTCTGTATTACTGTATCAATATAAAGTAGCTTGAGGTAACTGTTGTTTGATTCGGCACTTTAACCTCTTAATCCCCAATGCCCCCTGATACGGGGGCAACAGGCAGGAGATCAGTTAGGCTTGGGGCTTAAGCTGAATAGATGTGCGGTAACAAAGTAAACGCTTACTGTTACCTTCTTAACTTCTATGGAAGTGTGTAGTGTTTCACATGACTGCACAAAGCCCAGTAAAACTCTCTTTTTAACATGACTGTACATACTGTATTACAGACACCCCCTTCATGCTGATTTTTTTGATTTAAGCAATGAGGAAATATTTTCATAACTGTATTTACAGTTTCTATCTGTATTGCCTGTAGTTTAATTATGGGTAATTATAGTTAACCTCATATATGGTTAATTATATAATTTCATTATATGTGTTATATTTTCATTATATTCATTGTATATATTTATACCATCGTATTCCTTACACAATGCTTTTCAAATCAAATCAAATCACTTTTATTGTCACATCACATGTGCAGGTACACTGGTACAGTACATATATACATTTATATACAGTATGGAGTGCATAATGTTAAAGTTCCAGTAGTGAGGGTGAGGTGTCTATGAAGTGTTCAGCAGTCTGATGGCCTGGTGGAAAAAGCTGTCTCTCAGTCTGCTGGTACGGGACCGGATGCTGCAGAACCTCCTTCCTGATGGAAGTAGTCTGAACAGTTTATGGCTGGGGTGACTTGAGTCCTTGATGATCCTTCCCGCTTTCCTCAGGCACCGCTTCCTGTAGATGTCTTGGAGGGAGGGAAGCTCACCTCCAATTATCCATTCAGAGCACCGCACTACTCTCTGGAGAGCTTTGCGGTTGTAAGCGGTGCTGTTGCCATACCAGGTGGTGATGCATCCAGTGAGGATGCTCTCAATGGCACAGCGATAGAAGGATGCGGGGGCTCATGCCAAATCTTTTCAGTCTCCTGAGAAAGAAGAGGTGCTTCTGCGCCTTCTTCACTGTTTTGTTTATGTGTCCTGACCACGTAAGAGGGTGAGATGGTTGTCTTGACACCAGTGGGTCAGGGCGCTGACCTCCTCCCTGTAAGCCATCTCATCACCGTTGGTGATAAGATCCACCACTGTAGTGTCGTCCGCAAACTTCACAATGATGTTGGAGTTGTTAGTGGCCGTGCAGTCATAGGTGTAAAGTGAGTACAGGGGAGGGCTCAGTACACACCCCTGTGGAGCACCAGTGTTCAGTGTGATGGGGGATGAGGTGACGCT
>VUQR01016779.1:0-27503 GCA_015108515.1 Hemichromis elongatus
GGGAGGGTTTAAATCTAAACAGGAAGAGTGACGGGGGGCGGGCTGCGTATAAAGAGGGAGCGTGTGTGTGCGCGTCCACCTTTGGGTGTGTCCCTCTGACAGTAGCAGGTACTGCCGTGTCTCCTCCGTGTCTCTCTCTGCTGGGAACACTTGAACCGTCCGGATGGATCCGCTCTCCCTGAAGTCGCTCCTGCTCCTGCTGCCGCTGCTCGGTGAGAGGATGAAGCTCTGAGTGCGCACGGAGCGCTCAGAGCTTCATGGGCTTATCGAAGTTTTTACTGTGCGCGCATGCTCTCCCTGACTCTCGTTATTATTATTATTATTATTATTATTGTTGTTGTTGTTGTTGTTATCTAATGTGCCTCTGTGGGCTGTTCCCCGCAGGATGCTGTGTGGGGCAGGGCATTCTGCCCCAAGGTCCCGTGGCTGCACTCTTGGGAGGAAATGTCACCCTGAAACCTCTGATTACGAACCAGAAGCTCAGCGTCATAATCTGGAATTTCAATGGCGCAACTAGTGTGGCTTCGTTTGCAGATGGAATTGTGACTGTGGAGGACGCTTACACGGGCAGAGCTTCGCTCAACTCCACCGACGGCTCCTTGACCCTGTCCGCCCTGAAGCCTGAGGACACCGGGGATTATACTGTCAGTGTGATGATAACAGGCAAAACTCGAGCCGGAGAGACTAAACTTCAGGTGGTCGGTGAGTAGTAATGTGTGCCATACCTGCGCTCTTACCTGCAGAGGTGTGGCTTCAGATGAATCGAAGTTTCGTGTGAGACTGAAGCAGTGCCGATCTGATCACAGGGCGAATATTAAATAAAGAATGTGTCTTCATTTAGCCTGGGGCTTATAATGGAGCCACGGGTCAGCTGCGCGTAAAATGCCCACGTTTGTAAATGGAGTTTGGTTGGCATTTAGAGTCTTAGAGAGCGAGCTGGTTTATCCAGACCTGTGTGGGCTACCTGTTGGAGGAGGAAAAGTTTGCTTTGTCACAGGTGAACGCGGCCCTGCCGGTGCAAGACTTCCTCCACAACTCTGTTCATTTCAAATAAGCAGCAGTGTGCGAGGGCGTGGTCCATGATCCTGCACCTTCCAGTCGGTGTGACCGTGTCTACACATCTTTGTGGAGACCAAAGTGTGGTTTTAGTGTCAGGGTCACAGTTAGGTTATGGATAGGTTTAGGCTGAGGGTTAGGCTATGCAGCTAGGGTTAGGGTTATGTCAGTCAGTGGTCCCCACAGAGATATGAAAACACCTGTGTGTGTGTGTGGACGGGTATTAACATCTTTGTGGGGACCAAAAACCCCTCCCCACCAGTTTGAAGGCATTTTTGAGACTCAAAGTGTGGTTTTAGTGTCAGGGTTACTGTTAGGGTATGGTTAGGTTCAGGGTCAGGGTCAGGCATTCATTTTGGATGGTTAGGGTTAGGGGCTAGGGAAAGCATTATGTCAATGAGATGTCCCCACAAGGATATAAATACACACATGTGTGTGTGTGTGTGTGTGTGTGTGTCAGCTGTGATGCTCTGATCATTCAAAACCAGCAGCTGCTGGAGACCCAAACCAGCATAAGGAGGAGAGTAAGGCTAACAGCAGCGCTGCTCGCGTTGCTCTGCAGCTGCTGGAGGAGGAGGATGTGCCCACGATCAGAAGGAGCAGAGCGTGTGGTGCACAGTGTGAATATGGATGTGTGGCGCATGCTTGATGTTCTCGTTGCTGGAGCTCTGTTCTGAGTGCTCTTCATGATTTGAGCTCTTTGTTCTTCAGGAAAAGGTCACAGGTCAAATGCGGCTGTTTTGGAGGTGGGGTACAAAGCAGCTTGCAGGTGCAGCAGCTAAAAGAGCTTGGCTTCATACAGATCTATGAGCTGGATTGCAAAGTAGGATTAGCAGCATCATCAGGTGATGTGAGCTGTCTCCATGACAAACCTCCAACAGAAACATCCTCAGCCTGCGTACAGGAACGCCTGCAGGCTCTTATTTTGGAGGTCTAGACATAAAAACTGCATGTGCAGAATCAGCAGTGAAATCACAAATAGCTTCCTCGGTGTTAGCTGTCCCCTCACGTCTCTCTGCTGTACCTCTGCTGACAGCAGCCACTCCAATAATAATGTCGTTATTATGTAATAATAGTTTAGTTATCGTGTATCTATGTTGTGTGCTGGTTTTGCTGATTGATGAAAAACAGTTTCTGGAATAATTACACAAATTCAAATATGCTGTTTGATCCAATCAAATTGAATCTGGAATATGTTTTGTTAATTATGTAAAAACGAGTGGACCGAACAAACACACAGTCACAGTGTTTGTGAGATGAGAACTTCCTCAACTTCTGCTGCTACTCATCGAGGTGCGATCAGCACTGCAGCCTGTTTCTGATGGAGACGGCCCCACTCAGGACGTGTGAGGCTCCAGTGGGCGCACACCCACTGACTCTGTGGATCTTTCATTTTCCCGTGGGTCAGTTAGCTTATCAGTTATCGGCCGAGCTAATGCAGAAAAATAATCTCAAAGTAGCGAAGGTGCGAAGCTCCTGAAGGCCGACTGGTTTCCGCTCCTTTGCGTCGTTCCCACACCCACTGTTGCCTAATCCCAGTGAACAGCAGCTCCAGGATTACTGCAAACGAGTCGAGCCGGTCCGGGTGCTTCTGTTTCTCTTTCGACTTCATCCGTCGCGATTTCAGAGCACAATTGTATGAAGAGAGGCCGGCCTGTGCCGCCGGCTGCTCATTTGTAGTAGGATTTCAAAAATAAAGATGCTGATTAATTTTAATCTGTGGGAATATTCGCCTCAGCACACCCTGACACAGTCCCAAAGTAGTGCACGACCTGAGCGGGGCCGGGCTCGACCCAATCAAACCTGTGTCCAACAACCAATAAAGTTTGGAGAAGGGGAGCATAAAGGGAGCAGTCAGTGCTAGCAGACCTGCTCGAACTCGCACAAAGAGTGCTGCTTTAACTCTGCTCAGGTTTTATGGTGATGCTTACTTTGTTATTCATCATCTACAAACGAGGAGGTGATGCAAACGTTTGGCCTGCAACCAACAAGCCCACTGTGCTTAATCTGCGTCTGTGCAGTCAGCTAACCGTCCATTAGGCCCTCGTTCAAAGAGGAAACCATGCAGCTGGGTGTGTTTAGTTCATCTCTACCATGCGGGGATAGGAGTGTGTATTCAGAGAACCTGTGACGGTAGTACAACATGTAAAATGACAATTCATTCTTAACAAACACTTTAAAGTTTTGTCGAGGAGAAAAATTATTAAAAAGAATCAGAAAGGAGTTGTGTGCTCATCATGTCCTCTGCTGCCGCGTGTTTGTCCCTCCCTGCAGAGCCCGTCTCCAATGTGCTCATCAAGTCCAACCTTCCTGATGCCATAGAATACAACAGCACTGTGATTCTTACCTGCAGCGCTACAGGCTCCTCGCTCAGCTTCAAATGGATCAACGGCAGCACGCCCATCGCCGTCGACGGCACGCGCATCACAGAGATGAAGGTCAGTTCGCTCCTGATTGTTTCTTCATTGTTTGATGTGAAACTTTGGGTCGGTGTTTCACGTCTTCGTCGTTTGTCTTCTGTCCTCGCAGATGAACTCGTCCAGCGTGCTGACCATCAGAAATGTTCTGAGGACGGACCTGGTGGGTCCCATCTACTGCTCAGCGTCTAACTTGCTGACGACGAAAACTAGCATCAACCCCTTCAACCTCACCGTCTACTGTAAGTAGCGCAGACACACTGCATGCCACGGTTCAGAGCACAGAACCACGGCCCTTTAGTCTGGGCGTTAGCCAACACTGCTGTCGGATGGTGACCCCCCCCCAAAGGTTCGACCCTCGGAGCAGACGCTTTCAGCCCGTCAGGTCTGAGCTCTTAGAAAGCTGAAAGCTGGCCGTGGAACAACGCAGCACAAGTCAGCGAGCGTCAGACGTGTGTTTCTGCCCCAGAGGGGGAACTGTAATGCACACCTGCTGGTCCAGTCACAAAAACTGCAGTTTTCTTGGGAAGATGTCCTCGCCCGCTGACTTGTCCAGACATGAAAGCAGTGGGCTCAGTCACCGCTCATCTCGTGATCTAACATCTTTCACCCACCTCGGATCAAAACACAGATTAACACAAATTCTAGTTCGGCAGATTGTCACAAAAGTCCCGACTCCATTTTTCTGAAAGATGAGCTGTCGTCGTTTAACGGCCGTGTGGCAGACAGCTGTTTGTGATCACAAACAGGGACTGGTTGCAAAACTGGCTTTACTTTCTACAGATGAAATGCAGCAAAATCAGTGGACAGACACACAGCAGGCCTCTGTTCATGCCTCTGTGCGACTGGATAAAGGATAAAGGCAGCTCCCATTGTTCCTCCTTCAAAGTCATCAAAAGCACTTTGGGGACCTTCAGCCCTCACAACTAATACTAATAATAATACACCAAATTTAAACTCATCATTTAGTACGGGGGAGGAGCTACAGAGAATGTGCCTCACCACTGTAGAGTCCATGCAACTGTGGCTGGGAACCCCCACATGTTTAGTGGTGTCCCACTGATTACTGCCCCACTACAACAGTGACATGTGGAACCTTAGTATTACACAATTTCCATTTAATAAATAATAACAAATAAAATATATACAATGCAGTTTTATTGTTTCTCAGCTACACATGCAAACACACATTTGTGCTTCCTACAGACGGCGGTCAGCCGTGAGGGGGACCTGCTGGTGAGCAGCATGTCGCACGGCTCTCTGATACATTGTCCTGATGCTGGCATGTTTCGTGACACCTGCATATTTAGCATTCTTGTACAGGTATTTCCTGTTAGCTGTGGCAGTTGGACAGTTAGCGCTCTTCTTTGCTCTTACATTGTTTGAAGTGTTGCACCTGAATGAGCGAATGAGCTTCACACCTGTCGGACAACAAAAGGTCAAACATGAGTCACGCCCGGCCGGGGCTTCACACCCCGGCATTGAAAGTCTTTAGTAAGCACAGAGGTGTCGCTGCTGGGTGAGCCGTGACCATTCCTAGCGACGCACACAGGCGTGTGTGCGTTCGTGTGTTTGCATGGCGCGCCCTCGCCGTCTGTACTAACCACACTGTGTACACACTTCCACTCCTCCATGACTAACCTGACAGGCAGTGAAAAGCCACAGCGACCGCTGCTGAACTCTGTTATTAATTAATGAGAAGCTGATGGCTTCATCGGGCCTGGAAGGAACTCCCAGTTAGAAATCTGTTTCTCTACAAGCCTGGAAAAGCCTGGAAAAGCCTGGAGAAGCTGAGAAGAAGGTTTTTGAAGGAGAACAATCAACCAAATGACTAGAGTTTGTTGTAAAGCAGTAGTTTGTCTCTCAGGCCTGGATGGTTGTGCTTGATTCAATTCAATTTTATTTATTTATATAGATCCAGATCACAGCAACAGCCGCCTCAAGGCGCTTTATAATGTACAATAGTACATAGAGAGAAAACCCAACAATCACATGACCCCCTATGAGCAAGCACTTTGGCCACAGTGGGAAGGAAAAACTCCCTTTTAACAGGAAGAAACCTCCGGCAGAACCAGGCTCAGGGAGGGGCGGGGCCATCCGCTGTGACATGCTGTGGAAGAGATTGATTTGTTACTTGTTATTCCTGCAGGTCTACAAAGCGATGACTGTGAGTGTGTGATGTGGGTCATAGTTTTACTGCTGGGAAAAAAGAATATGTCATTCATAATCTCTGAACATTAACTATCAAAGAAAAAGGTAAAGTAATTAAAGGGAATTATTACAGTAATTATGTATTCATGTCATATGGAAGGACGCAGTCACTGACTCCACACATCACGTTTTCTGCTGCTGCCATCTTGGCGATTAGAGCTGCTGGCGACAGTTTGTTCTAGTTTAATGATGAAGTACAAACTGTTTACAGTCATGTTGGACTCCCCCCTCTCCATGTCCTCTACAGACGGACCTGATGATGTCACCATCACGCCAGCAAATCCACCCAAGTTTATCAATGCTGGTTCCACGTTCAACCTGACCTGCTCAGCCAGCTCCCTGCCGCCCGCCTCCTTCAGATGGTACTATAACGGGACGATGATGGACACTTCTGGCTCCGTTCTCACTGTGGATATGATCAAAGCCCAGGGGTACACCAAGGCGGCTGACTACATCTGTCGGGCTGAAAATCCCAAGAGCAAACGCAACATTGCTTCCCCGGCTGTTTCCTTTGCCATTATGGGTGAGTAACACGGCTAAGCTGGGTCATTGTACAGCTACTACAGGTCCAGGAGAAAAATGGCTGTGTGATTATCTGCACAATCGTATGAACTTATGTTTATATAACATAGCTGGTGCTGTCTGTCAGGTTGCTATTTATATGTAACACATACGCTTTATCGAGCATTCAGGAACATAAAAGCCGTGAGCAGGCAGACTGAAGGAAGCCTGCTCTTTTCTCTGTCGGAGGCTTTTAAATGATGTCCATGAGTCATAATAAGTGCTCATGACACTCGGAGCACATCGTGGCCCTCGTCACAGTTTTTACCTGTGAGGTGTTGAAACGTTGTGTCACGCTATCGGGGAATGTGTGTCGTCTGTCACTTACAGCCCAGGAGTCCTTTTTTTCCAAGATCTTGTTTTCAAGTCGGCTCCACGCCGTGGGGGTGGGGGTTGGAGGTGGGGGTGGCAGACCTGTGAGAAACCTGCTGGGCTGGAGGTCGGTTTCATGTTTGTGCCCTGAGGAGTTTCTGTTTGTCTTTTAGTTTTGTTGATGACAGAGGGAGGAGGGGAGTTTGCCTGAACAGAGGAAATAACATGTCATTTTCTGGCATCTCAAAGGCTGAAGCAATGAACTGTAGCCTAAAGCATAAAAATCACCAACGTCATAGTAGAGAGGCCAGATTTGTTTTATTTCATTATGAATCTAAAAGGTTTTAGAGAGTTGAAATGGACATAGTTAATTTAATGTCTCCAAATCACAGACAAGCCCCCAAATTATCATAAATAAACTCAAGATTACAGAGCAGCAGGGTGGTTAAACAAAGGTAACAGAAACACCTGAGAGGGTTGATAGCAGGCAGATGGAAAAGAGGCGGAGCCTGGTGGTGCTGTTATCAGTGGAAAGCAAACGGTAAAGAGAGCCTGAACTGCAAGAGAGAGAGACATTGAAAGGTTAGCCCTGGCTGTTCTCAGCCAGTCAGTGGACTCCTGTGGCTGTAACAGTTTAGAAATATTACTAAACCGACGAGGACACATGTAGGTAACAACTGTACATGAGATCATTTTCTCTGCATTCACTGCAAACGGCTTCCTGTTCTGCAGGGCAGAGACCACAGCACAGAGAAGGCTCAGCAGCATGCATATGTACAGTTATGAGTGGGCAGCTTTATGTCCTGATGTTCTACATCTACATCAGTTTATGTGTTTTGCACTTTAACGGCAGTTATACAGAGACTGCATTACAACAACGGCACGAAGAACAGCTGTTCTTTGATCTCAGTTGAAGGTTTCTGCTTCCTTTGCTTTAGGATCCAAGTCAGTTTGAGCACAGAGGGTAACGTCTCTGATTCCTATAACTATGATCATTTTTAATAGCTTTAAATGTCTGAGTTAATGATTCAAACATCAGGCTTCTTAGTTTTTAGACGCCTCCACAGTCCACAGAGGGTAACGAAGCAGACTTTAATTGGCTGCCGTAGCCGTCGTGTACCACCCAATCACAGGACAGCCCACCTGGAGGCGTGGAGTGAGAACGTGTTTGTTTAGCAGGCGACGTGGCTTGAATCAGAAACCCTGTGCCGTTGCATTGTGGGACGTGTTGGATCCAGCTCGTCGCAGCGTCGGCTCACTGGTTCATGAGGTTTTGGCATTCGGCCATCAGCGTCTTTTGTTTTTGAAATCAGACGTTACTAAGAAACGGAGGCGAAGGCATGCTCACACTGTCGCAGCATGTCAGTCAAAGGCCGGCCACGCCCTGACTCATGACCCTAGTGTCTGTTTCTGCTGAAGGAGACCATAAGTGAAAAAATGAACATCATGTTGTTACCAGTAAGACTTAAAACGAGGCAGAAGCATCTGAGGAATTTGCTCTGCCGAGGTTGTAAATCAGGCGTGGAGCGAGGTCATTTTCTCTGACATGTTCCCACCTGGACTGTCCTGACTGTACCTTACTGCAGATTAGATAACTATACTATTGGAGTACTTTTTATCTTTAATAATTGATGTAATATGTTCCAGAAAATAGAATGATCACAATAAAGTCATATAAAATCAGAATAATAAACACAGGAAGACCATTAACATCCTTGTGTCTCCCTTTGATTTTCCAAGAGGAAATCTCGAATGTTAAAATCAGCGGTCCGTCTGGCGTCCTCATTGCTGACAACAGCACGGCCAACCTCAGCTGCCAGGCGACGGGGGGCATTGTGGAGAAAATAGAGTGGCTGAAAGATGGAAAACCTCTAGAGCTTTCCAGCCCTCGTCTGGTTTTTGCCGCCGACAAAAGTTCGGTGCTGATCAACCGGCTGCAGAAGGAGGACAACGGAAGGTTCACCTGTCAAGTCAGCAACGCCGTCAGCAGCAAAGAAGCCTTCTACAACATGGTGGTCGCCTGTAAGTGTTTGATACTCGAACAGGATGCATTTATGTGCCTGTGTTTGACAGGGATTTGTTTTTATTGTCTTCGTTAAAGTCCAATAAACTTCCATCAAAGGGTTAGTCAAACATCTAGAGGTCCTGTACACGCTTCACTCGGTGTCCCATCACCAGCAGGTAGAAATATCAGAAAGTAAGTTCAGATCCAGCAACAACCACGTCCCATTTTTAATTTCAATATCCACTGGATGCATATTAGTAATATTCTTCTGGACTGTGTTCCTTCACTACCTGGTACCTCATTTAAGAGTCTTCTGTTAGTGACCTTCCAGTTACTATGTATCGAGAGCATAATTCACTCCATGTGTTTCTAATCACCACCTTTAATTATGCCTGAAAAAGACTTTTTAGCTGTACCAGCTCAAGACTGTAAGTGTCCCAGAGTCAGAAGTGAGGTTTGCTCATAGCTGAAGTTCACTGGTGTTTGGACCGTTTTTAACCTCAGGTTCCCTTTTTTACCTTCGCCTCCTTTCTGATCCTGTTACACCACACAGCTGCTGAGCTCACATCCTGGTTTTAAGTAAGAGGGCGCATTAGAAGGGTCAGCGTTCACACAGCAGCCTCCTTCTTTACATATTACTAATAATTCATGGACGAATAACTCTTGGTTGCGCTCTGTCAGCTGTTAAAGATGGTCATCAGTATAAAGAGTCAGAATAACAACAGACGAGCTAATATTAGGTTCCCTGTAAAGACACATTTGTGATTATGAATCATGGAGCAAAAGTAACTTCTCTTGTGCTTAACTTCTTTCATATCCAGGCTCTTATTTTGAAATGTTTTCCTGTCTTGCAGCACTTTGTTTGGCGCGACTGGTTTTAGATCAGCTTTATAAATATTTCATTGTCAAAGTAGTCGAGCGATCATGGTGTGAACATCCATTGCACTGCAAACAGGAAGTGGGGGTGTTTATGGTTTCCTGTTCTCATTGTGGAAAAGTGCAGAAAATCAGACAGAACACATTTTTCACCTGAATCCAAACGATAACCCGGCTGCTCTTGTCATGTTGTGTCCAGATGGTCCAGAACGACCGACTATAGAGGCTAAAAAAGCCGTGGAAGTAAATCAGCGGGTGGAGCTCAGCTGCTCTGCTCAATCTGTTCCTCTTGCCAACTACACCTGGAAGTTAAACAGCACTGCAACTACCACCAAAACGTCGCTGTACATTATTACAAGTGCGACATACAAAGACAGTGGAACGTACACATGCGAGGCACGCAACATCTTCACCGGCAAGACCACCACCACCAGCCACTACCTGTCTGTCAAAGGTGAGCTCCGTCACGCAGCCCAGACTGATCATTACATGAACAGAGTTTTACAGCCTCAGCCCTGCACCGCTACACCTGCAGGGAGCCATTCAGTGCTCTCCACCAGGGCCACGGCCGGCGTTTTACGGTTCTCTTGAATTCTTACCAGAGTGAGTTTACATCCATAAATACTGTAAGTTTGGAAAAAAAAGAAGCAAAATATACAACCAACGAACGAGGAAGCACCAAGTCCGAGTTTTGAGCAGCACATGGCGTCCATGTCTGTTTGTCTGACATCATCTCAGAGCGTAAAGAAACCCAACCAGTTCATGTCGTTTGCATATGGCATGAACCCAAGTTTTAATACAAGCAGGTCGTTACAGACCTCTAAAACTATCAACCATATCTTCTACATAAAGCCAGCTGTGTTTTAATCATCACTAATTATTGTTAGATTGGCGCATACTTCAAAGAAATGGAGACATAAAACGTGCAGACAGCCTAATATGCTCAAATGCACAACCTGCCGATAGCGGCAGCTGCTTTTAAAGCTGGCAGATATTTGCTGTCTAATACGTTCTTTTACTGTTTTGTTGGTGCTTTATTACTGACTTTTATCAGCAGACTTTGACTTTATTTTAAAATAATAATTCTGTTCATGGTCGACAAACCTCTGCTACACTGAAATACTCGTTTTACATGCTAACATTACAAATATGCTAAACAGGTTTTTCCCCTTCATTTCCTAAAAGACATCTGATTATTAAGCTACATAATGTGTGAAGAGATTCACATTTTCAGGTTTTAAGAACCTAAAACTGCATATTGAGTAAAGTTTGTAAGCATAGTTGAGAACTACAGACGTACAATAAGCTAATATTAGCAAACTGGCTTTAAAGCTAATGCTAGCGTTCAGCTGAGGGTGACACAGTCCAGCTATGACTGGTCAAGGATCCTAAAACGCAGAAACTCATTTTATTTTGTGCATGTGCGGAAAAAGACTCTTCCTGTCTTTGCTTTTCACAATAAGAGCCCTTCACAGAATCTACTTCATTGTTTATTTGATTATGAGTAATCTAGTGGAGTGACACAGATAAGCCAATGTAACTAAATAGGTGACGTCGCCCTGAACGAACCAGACATTATCAGACTGTTTTAATCAGATAAAGAACTCGTCCTGTTTTCTTCTTCTGTAGTCTTACTTTCAGTTTTGCCAGCTAGCAGCGGGGGAGGCGTAGCGGTGCGCTGCCTGTTTACTGTTATGTTGCAACGAGGATGCGCGTTTCCGTTGAGCCTTTGTCGTCTGTCCTGTACATTAATCAGAGTTAGAGATCACAGACTGAGTCACGCATACTTTACACACACAGTCACGGTCCATGTCCATACGTTTCCCAGAACAAACTCATCGACCCGTCATTGTCTTTACAGGGGAGGGAACGCTGGGTCATCTCTCAGATGGAGCCATTGCTGGAATCGTCATCGCCGTCATCGTTCTCATGGCCGCAGTCGTCGCAGGCGTTTGGTTTTACTGCCGACAGAAAGTCCCGTAAGTACTCGCGCTTGCTGATATCTAAAATGGGCATGCAGGGGGGGACCTGGGTCAGCCAATGGGATGAGGCGATGGAGTCGGAGAGTGAATTCGCTTCGAGGTGTCAGGTTGAACCAACAGAACCCACAAAACCGGTCTCACTGTGGCTGAAAATGATAGTAATGTTGGCCTCTGTAGTAACTCTCTGTTTGAACGGGTGCGTGAACCAGACTGTTTACTGCAGGGCAGTTTCCTGATGAGATAACGAACGGTGTCTGTGGAACTGGAAATTCCATCTGGGCTGAAACAGAAAGAAAAATCTGTGAGATTCACCACCTGTGGACCTCCAAGCAGCCCAGCGCGGGGGCGGAGGTGTCCACGGGCTGAAAGCAGAGAAAGAGAGGAAGGTTCGGGTGTGTTTGTATCCGTCACGGAGATCAGTGTCACCCAGATGTTCGGAGCGCTGCTTATCACTGCAGCTTCCCACCGCTGTGAAAGGACTCCTGCTGGAGTGTCTTTACTGCTCTGTGAAGCACTGAGCCACAGGAGCGCTCTAACGTGTTGTACTGTGGAGAAACTCGGTAAACGGTCTCCTCAGACTTACTTCAGATTCAGAGTGAGCTGCTTATTTTGACTTTTCCCCACCGGAGTGCTTTAAATGCCCAAACAGCCATGAGGTGTGAGCTCCGTGTTTTTCTCTGCCGTGTCCGACACTTTGTGACCTTCCTGGAAACATCCCTCATTCCTCTCATGCCTCGGCGTATTGAAACATGTTCCCCTGATGTATCCTACACAGATATTAAAGAGCCGCCGCGCCCTTCTGCACCATTTCGAAAGTAACTGTCACCTTTGCACAAGACGGCCGCAGCCGCTGTTTCTTAGACGACAGTTTGTGAGCAGCGCGTCCACCGGTAGGATGGCGGTAAAGATCAGAACCCTGGAGTTCTGCAGCACCGTCGTATCTTTAGGAACAGTTTAACAGGATGGTATCAAGGCCTCCCTCTTACAAACGCTCAGGTCTACAGACACAAAAATAACAGAGGATGATGCGGGATGCATGAATGGCGCTCTTCCAAAGAAGAGCATCTTGTCACAGTTTCGACACACAGCAGGAAGCTGCGCTGCTGAAACAAAGATGAGTCACAGACGCAGCCTCCAGCATGCAAATACTCACATTCTTCACTGCAGCCAAGCAATGCAACACTGCAAGTTTGAAGCACACGTTTACCTTTGAGTGTGTGTGTGGGTGGGGGGGCAGGTATGAGGTGTGTATGCAGGAATCTCACAAACACAAAAGCAAGAGAAAATCAGCGAGCGGCTTCAGTGAAGGATGCAGGCTTTGAGTTCCCTCCTAGTATGACACACGACTGATGCAGTCGTCAGCAGCGTGAGGCTGCTCGTCCACCTGCAGGCGGAGGGAAGCCCGTTTGTCTCTGTGGACCTCAGAGCGTCCTCAGGTGTCGTTGAGGGGCGTCCACTGACTGACCCGTCCGCTGTGGTGACAGGAGGCCCTTGCTCCGCCTCCGTGTCGGGGGGGGAGGGGGTTCTGTTTTGAGTACGGTGGAGATCTGGGCGGATGATTGTCGCCCTGGAGCTGGTTGCCTTTGTTAGCACTGCGAGCTCGCTCAGGTGAAAGAGGCGGAGACGTAACTGAAGTGTTAAATATTTAAACAGGTGATTTCCTAGGAAGGAAAAAGTTGGAGGTGTGCGGCCTCTACAGCGTTTCCCGTCTTTAGGAATCACTTTAACTTGGAACTGAAACAGCAAAAAGGTTTTCTCAGAAATAAATCTTTATTATTATTTATCGCTTCCTGCACGGATGAAGCAGCGCTCCGATTGGTCAGTAGGAGAGTCTATAGCAGGATCTGGGCATGCTCTTTGCTTCCATGCTGTGTGATGTCCTGGTGGACATGCTGACCTGGTTGAAGGAGATCGTGGTTCTGCTTTAGAACCGTGGAGCCTCTCCATTGGCTCAGGGGACACAACCCCCGCGGTGCCAGGAGGGAGCACGGAGCGAAGCTGTAGGTGAGACCACAGCGGTCCGCCAGTGGAAAACAAGAAAGACAGGAAGTAACTGTCCGCTCAGACAAACAGAGCTATCACACACAGGCATGTTAAAGACACACACACTCAGAGCGAGCGAGCGATGGAGCGCGACGGTGGCAGCAGATAACGACTCGCGATGACAGACGAGTGTGTAGGCAACATGCTGCTGTTTGTGCGCTGCACTCAACGTGTTGGATTCCTTTCTATGTTTTTAATGTTTGGAGCGTTTATTGTGGACATGCCTTGAAGTGTACATGTGTAATGGTACACTAAAGTACGCATGTGAAACTACAGAACGGCGTTGGGCTGAGCCGTGACTCCAGGAACGAACACACAGCGAACAAGTCGGCCGTCGGAGCGCGTCATGTTTCCAGGAGGAACGGTGTAAAAACTCTTCATGTTTTTAAATCGTCCCTCTGCTCACACATCTGCACGTCTCAGGTCCAAACCCGACAGGCAGCGCTCTTCTGTCTGACTCACGGCGATGTGTGCTTTTATTTTGAAAGGCTGTGTGGTTTAACCTGCTAAACTTGAGCACTTGATGAACACACAGGTTCAAAGAAATGGTGTTAATGTGAATAACACACTTGTTTTTGTTCTCCCCAAATATTTAATATTAATCTAAATGTAGAAACCCTGACGTTACGATGCTGCGATATTCAAATTAAAGTCAAAATAAGCAAACAGGAACACTGTTTTCAGATCAGCACAAAGCCGCCTGTTTAGACACAAGCCGGCTCACGTCTGAAAGAGCCGTTGACCCGTGGAGAGGCTCTACGTCGGGCCGTGCGACTCCAGGCCTGGAGGTTTCAGATGTCACCCTGGGCCAGCACACCTGAAAACCATGATTAGCTCATCACCAGGCTTTAAATCAGCTGTGATGGGTCAAGGACACGTCTACAACCTGCAGCGCACCGGCCCTCCAGGCCTGGAGTCGCACACCTGAGCTCTACGTTATAAAATGAGCATCGCCGTCCTGGAGCCTGAGCTCAGGGTCACTCATCTGTGACATCACTCTGCAAGCTTACATGTGAAGCATGGTCAGTTATCGTCACAGTCTGGGGACTACATTACCCACAGTGCAACTGTGGAGCTGTAGGCACAGACTGTATACAAAGATGGAAGCGTTTGCTGTGAAGTAAAACCATTTTCTGGGGAAGTCCAGTTTTGTAGTCAGTTTACAGATCAGGTCAGAGGATGGTCAGGAGGGCGGAGCTGAGGGCGGAGCTGAGGGCGGAGCTGAGGCTAGCCCCGGGTGCTGCTCTGTTAGCCTTGGCTCAAACATTCACGATGGGACGCAGAGGGCTGAAATCCTGCAGGTTCAGTTCAGCTCGTGAAGCTGAAGACGGGAACCGAGAGAAGTGTGGCGAGAACATGAGGAACAGGTCGGCGTCTTTAGGGTTTCACTTCTGCTTCCAGTTCAGGTTAGAGCAGCACCAACACACCACCCGTCATCCAGCCTGCAGGAACCTGCATCAGCCTGCAGCAGAGATCCATGGACCGGAGGAAGAGCAGCTCTCATGGCACATTTGAAAACACGGAGCCCAGCTGCAGCAGTAACTGAGGTGTCTGCGCTGCCTTGGCTGGGGCCACCGCTGATCGCTGGTAGCCACGCCCAGCCCAGCCTCTGTTTCCAAATATGGCCTTATGACAGGAATTGCGCGCTGCAATCCCAAACAGCTGAAATCTCTCTGATTCTGATTGACAGCCCGAACGTCGTTGTGTCGAAGACCAGAAACTTGTTCCCTTCACTGCAACGCTAAGGAAACACCACCTCCGTCTGTCACAAAGTTGGCGTGGATAGGCCTGACGGTCGGAACGCCGTGCTCCGACCGCTCGGCCCTGCGGGCTCAGACGGCGGGCTGATGCTCCCACAGAGCCAGGGCCTGTCGTTAACCATTTCCCCTTTGCAGCGCGACGGATCGTCTCTGCAGATAGAAACACGATGCTGTGACAGGCGGCCACTGACGTACAGTTTGGTGACAGGAAGGGCAGATTCCCTCAGAGCGGCGTGCTGCTTCACTTTGATTCACGCTCCGACATCATATTGAAAAGAAGAGCCGTCGGAGCGCTTTGGTCACATTCCTAAATCCCTCCATCGGCTCCTCTGTGCTGCGTTCAAAAACAAGCAGCCAGCTGGGAAACCCCGCTCACGCCCCGCCCTCGCTCATGTTACAGCTCACCACAGAAGCAGGAGCAGCGCCTTTACAAGAAGGTTCAAAATGAACATTTCTGACACGTTTTCATTGGTTGAGGCTGCTCCAATCAGGGCCCTGATTCAAAGCGAGCGACGGGTGCGGCGTGGTGGGAGGGAACATCTTTCAAACGCAGTCGTCAGCTCTGAATGAATCCCGGCGGGGCGGGGCCAGTGTCGGGGGGAACGTCAGGAATGTCGCTGTCATGTCTGCACTCGTCTTCTGAGTGTTTGTGTCGCCGCTCGTCTCTCCCACCGCCCTGCAGCTCAGAGGGTTTCCGCACGCTGCCCACCTCCTTCCTGTTTAGCTGAGGTCGTCCGGCGGCGCTCGGCGGCGTGCGTGCGGCCGAGCGGTGCTCACAGGCTGAGAGAGGAACAAGGAAGAGGAGGGGCACGTAGACGTGTGCAGGCACCGCGCCTCGTTTCACTCTTTCTGCTTCTGACATGCAGCCGCTCACAGCTACACATGAACCTCGTCAGATAAAATGACTTGGTTACGTTAAGTTCTTTACTTTTGGGGGAAACGAGGACGCAGCAGATCTGCTTACGTCGGCGTGACCTCTGACCTCTGACCTCTGAGCTCATCTTCGTCCCTGACGTTTTGAAGCAGCCAGTCTTCAGAAGGCAGCGGCTTCTTTGAAGGCCGACGTTTGGTCTGCTCTTATCAGCAGAGACGAATGTATCCGAGTTTCTGTGATAAGATTCGGCGATCGAATCAAAAAGTATTTTCTTTGTAGAGTCGCTGATGTTTACTGCGAGAAATCCCAACTCCCTGAATACCTCTGAGGTCACGTGACCGTCGCAGGTCTTACATGTTTCCCAAGGACACCGTGGAAAGGTGTGGGCGTGGGGCTGTCATGGTGTCACAGTGAGATCTGATAGCAGGAGGAGCTCACGTTGCAGCTGCTGTGTGAGTCGCTCAGACGTCTGTTTCCCGTTCGATGGCGGGGTTTTGACGTCCTGCTGACGAAGAACTGAACGTGAGATCAGCGAGACCTCTGTGACGCTGCGATGCGTTCAGAGCAACCTGTAAAAATGAAAAGCATCTTCACGAGAAAACAAAATGAATCACATGACAGCAGCGTCGCGCCTGTAGTGATGGCCGCCGCTCAGGCGAGCGAGAGTCTCAGCGAGCCTTCGCCGAAGCGCCGCGGTGCGAGTGGTGAGCAGGATGAACACCGCGGTTGTAACTCGTTTAACATCAGCTGACTCTCTGACCTTTAACCTTTGTTATCTGTAAACAAAGTGTGCTAGCATAGCTCAGGACACGGAGGCAGGGAGGCAGGGGGCGGGCTGTGAGACGGTAGCTGGATCCTGTTACATCGTGTTTATCGCTGCCTTGGACCTTCTCACACTGAACTTACAGCTGACGGCCTGGTTTGTGAAGGTCACGGCTCCTCGCCGTCCTCACGCTGCTGCACAGACACGTCGTCAGCGCTAATCACTGTTTTCTGTTGCTTTGTGTTTTTCAGGCTCTCGCCGTACTAAAGAAGACGTCCTGATCGCTGGCGGTAAGTCTGATGGCTGAGCTGCGGGTGATGTCATGCACACACCAATGTTTTGGTGGAGGAAGTGTTTGAGCAACAGCTGCTGTGGACGGGCGCAAGAAGAGACGATTACAAAACCATTTTTGCAGCGTGCCGTGTGTGACACACACACACACACACACAGCGTATTAAATATGTGAGCACAGAGACAGAGCCACAGTTTTAGGAGCAATCAAACATTTCCAGGTGGTTGAAACGCCGCCGAGCAGCACCGCGGCGAGGTGGCCGCCACAGTCACGGTGACACGAGTGTGTTTGGATTGTGATTTCATGCTGCTGACCACGCTTTGACTGCAGCACGCTACGTTAGCAGCTGATGCTGACTAAGGCGGCGTAGCTGCTAATCAGTGCTGAGAACCAGACTGATAAAATCCTCACTGCTGACCGAGACACGCCTACTGCCATCGTTAGTGTACAGTCTGCAGCCTGACTCGCTGCTGATGCAGCAGCTGCCAGGGCCGTTCCCACCAGCGCAGCCCCGGGTGTGTGTGTGTGTGTGTCTGGTCCTGTTTAGACGTCCTTGGGAGGACATACACGCTGGTCCTCACAGGTCAGAAGGCGTTTTTGAGGCTGAGTGTGGTTTCAGTGTCAGCGTCACTATGAGGTTATGGTTAGGTTAAGGTTAAGGGTCAGGGTTAGCCATTTTTTTAAGGTTAGTGTAGGAAAGCATTATATCAATGTCCTCACTAAGATAGCTGAACGAACGTGTGTGTGTGGACGATGGCGGTGAAACCTCAGCTCTGAGCTCAGACTGAACCAAACACGATTATTCTTCCTGAAGGAGAAATGTGTGAGATGTTCAGTCTGCTCACCAAAATAAAAGCACTTGAAGGAAATGGATAAAAATCACGTGTTTAATCGAAAAGAAGAACAAAAATAATAAAGCAGACTAAATGAGAGCTTCCTTTGGACACACAAGGACCGCCGCTCTGCAGAGCTCTGTTCAAAACAGGAAATGAAGCTGTGATAATGCACCGCAGACGAACGGCCCTATGATGAGCTCAAACCTGAAGATTTTTACTGTTTTTATTTTGAAATGCGTCAAACAGCTTCCTGTCGGGTCTGGTTCAGGTTTATGTTGTGGACATATTAACATCACCCGTTTAGAAGTTTGTAAGGTGAGCGAATCCCAACGATCACATGATCCCCTGTGTGCAGGATCTTGGTGAACTCGGGGAAGCAGAACTCCATTTTAACAGGAAGTAACGCGCTGTGAGTCAAACGACGTTAGCGTTAGGCGTTCGAGTTCAGCGCCACACGCTAACGGGCATCCATGTTTGTCTTTGAATTTGAAGACTGTCAATGAGAGCTTCTGCCCTGCTGCGCTAACGCTGTCTTCTGTCTCTGCGCAGGCCTACAATCCCCACCATTGTAATTCCCATGATTCACCCGTGCAGCCCGGAGGAACATCCAGACGGATCCAGCTGGTTTCCTGCGAAGCCTCGTCCCTCTGTCTGCCGTCTGTCTCAGCGGAAACGCCATTTAACCCAAACCATGGATTTAATCAGGGCTCGAGTCGCTTTTATTTGAATTCTTTTACATTTTTGGAGCTTTTTTTCGTCCACGTTCCTGTATCACTGGATCCTCCTCTCTTCTTCTTCTCTCACCGTTAACAAACTTCATTCTTCAGCTTTTGTCTCACCGCCGCCTCCTCTGCAAAGCTCACAACACCAAGAAACTGAGACAGAAATGCTTCCTGAGCTGAAGCTGACGCACTGACAGCCTCAATGAGTGGCTCTCTTTATCCTGCTGAAACCCGAGGAGGACACACACACACACACACACACACACAGGCGCACACACACCAAACAGCTGTGATGCTTGAGTGATCACAAACACAAAGGAGGCCACACATGTAGAAATTTCAGGTTTTCTGGGTTAAAATAATGCTGCCGTTTGGTTTATCTCTCAGTCTGTGCCAGGTGGGCGGAGCCTGTGTGATGGGGGACGTTTCAGATGCAGCAGAGCATTTTAAAGGCTTAGAGGCCTCTCTGGAGGCTTCGTGGGATCCCACATACCTCCTGGCAGTGTTTATTTTTAGCATTTATAACGTTCCTGTTTCAGCCATCATCCGCCGACGGCACTCGGGTTATTCACGGAGCGATGTTTACTCTGCACAACAGGCCGCTCCGTTTTTAAGTCGCTAACAGTGTTCACGCAATCCACGAGCGAACACGTCTGCGGTACATCCTGCATCGCTCAGGCTGCGATCAGCGCAACAGCATCGCGTTGCCAGGTGGTCCTAATATTTTGTCCGTCCAGGTCACATGAGAGAAACAGCAGCTGATGTAAAGCAGGAGCTCAGCCCGAACTGAGCGCGCTCGCTTTTACTCTGATTACCTGCAGTAACTGCTAGCTCAGTCTGTGGTTCCACTAATGAGGGGCGCTGTCAGCCCACCAATCAGAGAGCAGGTCTCAAACTTACTGAAGGCATCAACAGTGAAACGCATGAGCGTAACACCCCGGTAACCCCCCCACACATGCACAGTGTGTCCAGGCCGGCGTCCTTCCATAACCCCGGCTGGCCTCCCTCCAGCAGCTCCACCTTCAGGCTGTCGCGGCGCTGCGTGCAAATGCTGCTGCAGTGTTTAGTGCGAGTGCGCGCACAGACAAAGGGAGGAAGCTTTGAGGAGGGCAAGACTGGGCACGCAGGGACGAGGTGACGGGAAAACGAGGCTTAGAGAGTGGCAGGAGGGCGGGAAGGTGTTTGTGGGCGGGGACATTCTTTGACTTTTGGAGGGAAGGTGTGGTGAGGTTCGGGGCGGTGCTGACATTCTTCACCACGGTTGGACAGAAGCTGTTTTAAATGATGCGTTCACAGCTGGACGCACACACCTGGCTCACGCTGCGTTCTGTGTTATTTGAGGTCCGACGAGTCCCGCCCTCTGAGCTGATCCACCAGCTTGGTTTGTCCGCTGTGTGAGCGCGTGCGCTGATCTCCAGTAAGAAGAGTATTTATTTAGTTCATTAAAAAAGGAAAAGCTTGGTCAGTGGAGCTGAAGATCATAGCAGGTCACACAATCACACAATCAGAAGCTCTTTGGTGTTTTCACAAAGCCGCCGTGACCTCACCCTCTGATTTGGGCCACGGTGAAGCCTCGACACCATGTTAGCTTTTTCAGAGCCACACGTGACCACGTTCAGACCGCAGGCTGGCGTTATCAGCTGGTCCTAGCTCAACAGCCAACAAGATCAGAGAAAACGGCAAAACCTGAGCACAGACTTCTCGTATTAATCCGCAGAGCAAGCCATGTGATTGGATACCAGAATAAAAATGAATGCAGAGGTCCAGTTAGGTCCAACCATGCACACGCTGACACATAATCAGTAGATTAAAAGTTTGTGTAAGTGTCTTATTATCAAGTTTTACCAGTCTGTGGGGCTGACTCCCTGCTGGAGCCCCCGGTGGCTGTTAGAGGAACTGCAGTGTCAGTTTTTAACCTGGATCTCTGTAGCTGATTTTCTGAAAGCCGTGAACATCTTACTGTCTCCGGTTTGGGAAAACACACAAACAGAATGTATTAAACTACATGTGGATGCGCCGTCGTCTGAAACACGAGACGCGTGCGTGTTTGAATGCAACACGAGCGGCCGCAACGAGGAAACGGGCCTCGCTGTAAATACACACTGACGTTCTACACTGTAAACTGTTTGTGAGACATGTTTTTTTTATTTTATATATATATATATATATAAATGTGTGTGGGGTTTATGTTTTATGATTTTGTTTTTAATGTTTACAAAAACTCTGTATGAAAAAAGATTTGTATAAACACCAAACAACAAATAAATGAAAATCATGTCAATCAGTCCAAAGTGCTTGAAATCACGTGTTTTTGAAAAGCCAAATAATTGGTCCTATTTTTCCCATTTCTTGTGTTTCCTGTGTTTTTTTATTATGAAGCTTCTTTTTTTGAACAACCAATCAAAGTGTGTATGTGTTTAAACCGTCCAATCACAGCGTGTGTGGCTGCATGCCTGTGATGACTCAGGTGCAGCTCGCCTGAGGGTTCGGGGGAGCGAGTCTCTCAGCGGCACGCCCCAGTGAAAACGATCTGCCCCGGCACGTCATCGTCTGTCAGCGTTAGCGCTGACCTGCTATTGTGTTGGAGCGCGCTCACATGAAACACGGCTCCAGTTTCACATAACGAGGCCAACGATCCCCCTGAGCAGGCCAAACACTCGGCTTATCACAGTTTTGACTACTTTTGGCTCTTTGCGATGTCACAAAGAGAGGGTGGTCCCTGCTCGGGTAATGTGAGGTTCAGGAGAGGATGGAGTACATGACTCTACCCACAGGTGGCTGGTCTCTCCCCTGTAAACTCTCTCTGACCTCCAAACCACAAACTGGTTGGCACGCTGGGTTCCTGATAATCATATCAGTCCTGAATTCCTATAGGCACAAGTCACCGTCTCCTAACATCCGGCTCCAGAAAGCACGTTTCCATCTGACCTGGCCTGCTTCAGCAGCAGCACTGAAGTGGACCGTTTCCACTGACTCTCTGTAATCCCCCTCTGGCTGTACGTCCATCAGCACCGACGGCTGATGGCTCACATCAAACGTAGAAAAAGCACATCAGCTAAAACTTCAAATTCAAGAGTCTGTATGACACAAAACGGAGCGTCACACGTGAGTGGACTAAGTGCAAAACAGATTAAAATCAGTGCGCTCAGACTTCCTGGATGCTCCGTTAGTTCAGTCAGCCGAAGAGCAGCCAGATTATTGATCAGGTCATTGCATTAATGCTCCAGAAGGATGCTGCTGCCAGCAGAGGCCACAGCTGGATCCGGCCCTGCAGGGCCCCCTCAGACACAACCTGGATGTGTGTTTGGGTGGATCGCTGAAGTCTCAGGTTCAAAGGATGTGTGTAGTCCGCTTTACACACGTGTGCATTTACAGCCCATAGATAATAGTGTAATAATAAAACCATATTTATTTTGTTTATCAATGACCCATTTTTATGCACGGCTCCCAGAGTGATGTCATGACAGTAATCCTCAGAGGAACCTGTGGATTTGGGAGCTGTTCGCTGGAATGAGCTCCAGAGAGATGTCAGTGCAGGTGAGGGAGCCGTCATTATGCTGGAAAACAAACCGAACCAATGAGAGAGCAGAGAAAGGCGGCACGCACCGACGGAGCCGATTCTCCACATTCAGCTCAGCTCTCAAACACAGTAAACGTCACAGATGTGACAGCGTGTGAAAAATGCTCTTCCTCATACACACCGCTTTACATCACTGATGCACTTCCTGTCAACTTGGAACAAATCCCTGCTGCAAAAGTATGTAGACAAAAGTACTGCCTGAAGGCCTTGGTTTGGTCTACATACTTTGGTAAAGGTGCAAGTTCTAGTTCTGGTCACCTTTTACCATCATTGTGTGTGCAGCACTGAACACGTCCCGTGAGTTTGGTCTTATCTCGTCATCTGTTACACCTGCAACCTGAAGACCTGCTGACAACAAGGAAGGATGCAGGTCGACCTCTGCAGGAAGCCGTGGAGGCAGATTAGATCACTGCAGCTTTGAGCTTTGGCTCAGTGTTCTGTGGAAGTGAACACACACACACAGACACACAGATACACAGATACACACACACACACACACACACACACACACACACACACACAGACACACACACAGACACACAGACACACACACAGATACACACACAGACAAATGTTGTGTGTCAGACAAACTGAAACCAACGTTCCAAACATGCAAACATTGAATGAGTCAAACCTGCAGAACCAAACTGGGTGAAGTCTTTGTTTTTTTTCCTCCCACATCTCAAACACAGCAGCCCGTCCAAGAGCCTCGTGTGACCCTGAACATCCAAGAAATCAATGCTTTTACATCACACCATCAGGCAAATGCATCTCTGAGTCTGAGCCTCTAAAAGCACCTCCCCACCTGTTCTTATCCTGATGAGGTCTCTATGGAGCCGGTGTACTCCCAAGTCTGGATAGCTGCAGAGGCTCGGAGAGGAACGGCATCCAGCTTCAAATCGTTGCTAGGAAAGCACGTGTCTCATGAATAAATAAAGGCTTACTTTAAATGCTGATCAACTGTGCAGCGCCTCACATAATGGCACGTTATACTGCAGACAGTGTGACAGGAAAGTCAGTCGTTACCAATGATGCACGCTGTTTTCATGACAACCACTTAAAATAACAAAATGATCAATCATCCAGTTATTGTCTTCCGCTTAGCTGTCATGCCAGCCAGCTTATCCAGGGGAGGCAGATATGTGTGCAGGAGCCAAGGTGAAGGGGAGCGAGGCCGGGAGCACTGGAGGTGGACTCACGCTGTGGTGCTGAGGCAAAGCAGAGCGACTGGGAGTTGGGTTATGAGCTCTTCATGGTAAATGCACTGATTCTGACGCTTTTCTACTCTCCCAGTAATACAACAAGCACCTTCGTCTGTGACTTTAAGTGTTCGCTAACTAACATTCACACTCTAATGGATGCATCGGAGAGCAACTTAGGGTTAAATCTTGCCCAAGGATAAGTGGCACGCAGATTAGGGGGAGCCAGGGATCGAACCACCAAGCTCTGATCAATAGATGCCCTGCTCTAACGCCAGAGCTACAACCAAGCCTTCAGAAGCATAATCATGTCGACATTTAAAGATCAGTGCTTTGCATTCAGCCAGTCAAGTTTAGGAGCAGGTGAAGCCGGCCGCCGTACCCGGCCGGTGCAGGCAGGCCTTCTGACTTCAGATCATGAAAGTGTTAATGGTGGAAACCTGCAGGTCCCGTGAAGAAAGCAGCAGAGAAGGGAGAAACTTGCTCTGGCTCAACGGCGCACACACTTTGTGTTTGTGTGCGGTGGAGTACGGCTGACAGGACCCGACACGCCTGCAGTATTTACTCAGGAATGTGTAACAGTAACACATGCAGGGAGGGAGTGTGGGAGGAGCATGTGGAGAAGGCTCCTCCATCAGGAATTCCTGCGTGAGGTCACCGTGTTACCAACAAAGACAAAGACTTATTCATCGTGCAGCGCCGCGAAGCACACAGCGCTAGCTGCGAGAGCTAACACCTGTCCCAGTGATGCCACAGTGTTAAATGTGTCCCTCCGCTCACCCCCACCGGGCCACAGCAGGTGGGCGCCCCTCCCTGAGCCTGCTTCTGGTTCTTTCCTCTTAAAAGGGATTTCTTCCTCCTTGCTGTCGCCAAGTGCTCGGGACCGTCTGATTGTTGGGGTTTTCTCTGTATGGCTGCAGAGTGTTGAGGCCACTGTGGATTTGGTGTTGAACTGAAATGTTTCAGGACTTTCTTGTCGTTTGTCTGGATCAATAGTTGTTTCAGTTTGTCTTTGGACATTGTTAAGTGACTTAAGTCTGCTCTGTCAATCAGTCAAACATACAAAGGTTCCCAACTCAAAGAAAAGCTGTGTTGTGTCTACAGATAAAAGAAAAGTTATCAAAGAGCCAGTTTAACATTTTATCTTTAGACTGTCAGTCATGGATGGGCCTCCCTGAGCCGGACCTCAGCATGGCTGGAGCAGTGAGGGATCATCCTGGCAGAGGAAACATCCAAAGAAGAGCTTTGAGTGTCCTTCAGGAAGCCTGGAGAACTGTTCAATAATAATAATAATGATAATGTATACTTTATTGATCCCCGTAGGGAAATTACTTTTGGTTTTTCTGCATTTGACCCATTCACTCAGTGAAGCAGTGGGCAGCCCAGCCACTAAGCAGGCGCACCGGGGAGCAGTGTGTAGGGACAGTACCTTGCTCAGGGGTACCTCAGGTTTAGCCGTTCAGTGGATTCGAACTCCCGACCTTCCGATCATGGGGCAACCACTCTACCTACTGAGCTATTCCTGCCCTTAATATGCCTGAGGGTCCTCACAGACCTGACAGAGCTCCTCCCTGCTTTGCTTTCAGGTTTTCTTCTTCTTCTTTTTGTTGTTTATTGGCGGTTGACAAACAACAAACTGGTGCGTTACCTTCACCAACAGGTATGGAGTGCGGACCACAAAGTCACTTAAGGATTAGATCCTACAGTGTTTGTTGAAGATGATTAGATGTCAACTGATAACCTTTCCTTCTTGAGTAAATCAGTTAAATCTACTTTCAGCTTGAATCAGTTGTCTTCTTTTACTCATGAGTCCCACCATGGTTACTCAGCTTCTCCAGTCGGGTTTTCCAAACCTTCACAGCACTGAGTCAGCTCTCGTAAAGGTTTTTAATGACATCCTTCTTACCTGTGATTCAGGTAATAATGTTGTTCTTGTCCTTCTTGACCTAACAGCTTCTTTCGATACCGCAGACCGCAACATCTTATTGTCTCGCTTACACCATCTGTGCTACGGCTGGTTCAGGTCCCATCTTACTGACAGAACATTTAATGTTAGTTTTTTAGGGTATGGGTCCTTTTCTGCCACTCTTCAGTTTGGAGTCCTGCAGGGCTCAGTTTTAGGGCCTTTGCTTTTTGCTTTATACTTACAGCCCCTGGGTACCATCCTTAGAGGGCATGGGATAGCCTTCCACTGCTACGCTGACGGCGGTCACATTCATTTGCCTCTGGAGCAGAAACATGCCTCCTCCATTCAACCACTTTTGACGTGTCTAGAAGATATTAAACCTCGGATGGCCCAAAACTTTCTAAGATGAAATTCAAGCAAAACTGAGGTGATTGTGTTTGGTCATAGCGGACCATGTGACCCCTGGCAGAGTGTTTTAAACCTGTTGTCACTAACCTGGGTTTTAAAATGGATAGAGATTTTAAATTGAACACTCAAATTAGAGCTACTGCCAAGTCCAGTTTTTATCCAGGCGTTGGCAAAGCTAAGACCGATTTTATTTTGAAACAGTAATCCATGCTTTCATTTCATCTCGTCTGGGTTACTGTAATGTTCTGTATTTTGGAGTTAGTCAGTGTCTTCTCTCTCGTCTGCAGCTGGTCCAAAATGCTGCTGCACGACCAAAACCCATAAAACAGTAAGTGTTACTGGAGTTCCTGCATTGTGTATTTTTCATCATCTCCATGCACCTTGGAAGTAAGTGAAGTTGTGCCAGACATTTTTGCTGTGATTTTGTTTTCAAATGTCTGAATGGTCTGGCTCCACCTTACCTCTCTGAGCTTGTTCGTGCCTATTTCCCCTCCTCGGTCTTTCAGGTCAGCTGACCAGCTGCTCCTGGAGGTACCCAGGTTTAAGAGGACGCTCAGAGGGAACAGGGCCTTCTCTATAGCTGCTCCAAATGTCTGGAACAATCAGTCTCAGCACATAAGAGAGGCTCCATCATTGTCCACCTTTAAAGCCCGTCTCAAACTCACTTTTACAGCACTTTGTTTTCAGCTCAGCGTTAGCTCTATATAAATAAATTGATTGATATTTGACTCTGGTGCAATAACAGCTCCTCCAACTTTATTAGCTCTACTCTTACATGCTGTATTATTTTGTAACATTGATAAATATATTTCTATATACGAGTATGCCTGTTTGGAATAATCCTCCCGTCCCTCCAGTGAAGTCTACTGTAGCTTCAGGAAGTACCCATGGCTGTGTTACTGGTAATGACGGTTTGACTTATTGACCTGATGTATTCTGAGTTCAGCTTCTTTCTGATTCACTGTCCAACTAGAACTCCTCACATCTTCCCAGCTCAGTTCAGCTGTTTCCTGAGTTGGAGGATCCGTCCGTGACCACGTAAACTCGCCCAGTAACTCGGTGTTAGCTGTTCTCTTCTACGTTTAGAGCCTTTTCCTCCATTTCTACCTGTCAGAGTTGGTCTGCACCGGTACAGAGTCTGAATACCATCTGACTTGTGTAAAGTTGTGTGTGCTGCTGAATTATAAACCACACGTGCATAGTCTACAATGACCTGCTTGTGAATAACCCTCGGGGCTGTTCTGTCACTTCCACTTAAACCCCTCATGATGTTTGACACATTTTTGCATTTGTCTGAATATCATCAAAACAAACCCCAAGAACGTTGAATTGTTCCACTCTTTCTTCTTCTTGGTTATATAACTTTAGTTTAATGTCCTTACTAAATGTCTTTTCCTTGTATTGAATTTAAAGCAGTTGTTCTGTAATGTTTTGCTTCTGTTTCACCTTTGCCTGGCGTGTGTTGCTACCATGTTGCATTTTTCCATCTTTGTGGTCATTTCTGATTTTCCCAAACTTTACTGTAAAGCTCCAATAACATGTCTTTGGATGACTCATCATTATGTAACAAAGCTGATCTTCTCCTGCTGTTGTGAACTTTGGTTTGGTAAAAGGTGCATTTAGTACAGTTAGTCGATATATAATTGGACATTGACACGGGTTCTGTTTATTTACCTGTGGACATAATGTGTAGACTCTCA
>VUQR01016781.1:0-10043 GCA_015108515.1 Hemichromis elongatus
ATCACTAATGTCACATGACTTTTCCGACATGTGGCCAACAGTCATGTTTTAATGTTCTTCGTTATTAAACATTTGAACATAAATAAGTGACATAATATTCAGCACTTACTTTTAACAGTTTACTCTTCAGCCGCTCCTCTTCAGCCGTCTGACGTTTTTGTTCAGCAAAATTATCCACACCCACCGCCGCGCTATGAATTCTGGGATAGGCTGGGCCACGAAGGATACATCTGACCCATCCTTAAAATTCAAGGAAAGTAAGGCCGCATTTAAGGCTGCATTTTTAAGCAGCCTTTGAAACGGGACAGCCTTCGTCGCGTCGCTGTGACGTAATCGGCCTTAAAATGCGGCCTTTGAGGCTGCAGAACCTGAATTGGGACACAGCCGTCATTTAAATCACCAACATTCGTGTTTAGACCACAGTGCCCTCTTTGGACAATGCAGTTGCTACAGTTTTTGTGAACTATGATTACAAACTTGCTCAAAGTTAGCATTGAAACTACATATTTGTTGTTTGATCCAAGTTTTTTGGAGTTGTACACAGGCAGCTGAACGAGTTAACCCAAGCACTGTTTTAGATTAATTGATTACTGTTATGCACAACCCCAATTCTCTGCTCTAGCTAGTTTTTTGGTAGTCATTTTTAGTGTTGTAGTGTTTAACCTTTGAAGACAGGAACTCAGTGTTTCTGCCTTCTTTTAAAGGACTTGTTGCTGGATTCCTTAGCTTAAAAGTTACTGAATTTGGCCTAAAGACTGCTTTGGTACATCAACGAATTCCAAACTGACAGCTGTGAATGGTATTTACTAAAACGCTACAGACTAACTGTAGTTATAATAAAAAATAAGAAGGAATATGATTGTTAAATAAATAAATGCTCACAGGGCGCAGGTGGAGCTATGCGTAGACATCCTTGAACGCATCTTAATGGCCATGAGCCCTGTGCATGTGGTCCAGAACTACAGAGCGGAGCTGCAGGGGGGGTTGACTCACCCAAATGACACTGTTAAGATACTGGCCTTGGCACAGGTAGGCTGCTTGCACACATACATGCACAGAAAGTATCTCTTAAAACACTGACAATTTTAATTAATTTCATCTTCTTGTGTCAGATTGGGAGAGTGGTGGAGGACCCCGATGCCGTCACTGAAATCCTCAACAACCACGACGTGCTTCGAGCAGCGATCTGCTGCATCGGAGAGGAGAAGATGGCTGTGGCAAAGCAGGTGATGAATAAAGCATTAAAATTACACTTGTCACATTTTATTAACTATCAGTGCCTGGAGGATCTGTTTTTTTGTTTTTGTTTTATCTCAGGCGATTCAATCCTTGTCTAAGCTCGGTCATTCCAAGCCTGGATTAGACAAAATATTCCAGACTGACCTGCTGCAAGTCATTAAGGATGTGATGGCCACAAGTGACATTATTAGATACAGAATATATGAGGTACATTCAAACTGGCTTATAACATACGATCAGCAACCCTTTTAATTCTTTTAAATTCCATTTACTTAGATGGAATTGGTCAACAGTATGGCATTACATCAAAATACTGACTTTGATCATTTTCTATATTTTATACATGTCATGTACAGAGTTTGACATTGTCATATAAATGATCTTAAGAGGTTTTTGTCCTTTCTGTTTGCAGCTGGTAGTGGAAATCTCATCTGTATCTCCCATTTCCCTCGGTTACTGTGCCAACAGTGGCCTCATATCTCAGCTGCTCAGCGAACTAACAGGAGATGACGTATTGGTCAGGTAGTAGAAACTAATTTTAACTACCTTTCTCCTTCTTTCATATGTGTTTCTTCTTTGTTCATGCTGGTAATTTGTTTTTGTTTTTACCAGGGTCACAGCTGTAGAGATGGTTACAACTCTTGCTCACAGTCAGCATGGTCGGCAGTATTTGGCCCAGCAAGGTATCATGGATAAAATCTCAAACATGATCAGAGGAGCCGAGACTGACCCCTTCTCTTCCCTCTACCTTCCAGGTGAGTGTCTGTATCATCCCCAACTAACCCAATATTTATCTGTCTAAAACACAGTAATATGATGTTATGCTTTGTACAGTCTTATCCATACAGTTTACGATGTGAATATCACTGCTGCAGGTTTGGTGAAGTTCTTTGGGAACTTGGCCATCATGGACAGTCCACAGCAGGTTTGTGAAACCTACCCAGCTTTCCAGAACAAGGTGTTTGAGATGGCGCTTGATCCAGACCCTGCGATGATCGGCGTGGCTCTGGATACTTTGGGATTACTGGGATCTAATGTGGAGGGGAAGCAGGTCCTGCAGAAAACAGGTTAGCTCGGTATCCTCGGCTTTATGAAAGAAACATTTGCGTGAAAACACTAATTCTTCAGAGGAAAGTAAATGTGAGTCAAGAACGTTTTCTACATAAAATTTTCTTTTAAAAGAAAAAAAATTTAATCTGAGAATTTTAGTTCAAAAGTGATTCTATTTTCTGACATAACTTTGAAAAGTGTTGGTCTAACAAGACTGTCTTGTATTTTTTTTGACCATCTTTATGGTTTGACGCTTTTCTTTGTGTTCAGGGGAAAGGTTCAAGGCTGTGTTGTCAAAAATGAGCCAGCTTGCCAGTTCTGGACCCACAGAGCTCAGAGTTCGAAGCCTGGACGCAATATCACAACTTCTCTCCCTACAGGTATTTTTCTGACATGTAAAGAAAAATCTAAATTTTTAATAATATATTTCTTAACAACGAAACAAAAGTACAAGTTGGTCAATTTATGTATCGCAGCCAGAGCAGCAGACCGAAGACCTTTTGGCCCTGACAGAGTCGTGGTTCCACCTTTTGTCCAGCCAGCCCATGGACATGATTCGCAACATCAGCACTCAGCCCTTTCCAGAGCTTCACTGTGGAGCACTGCGGATATTCACTGTAAGCACTATTTTGTTTTACCTTCTATTATTTCTTTTTTGTGTCTCTGACACCTGATAGATAACCTGTAGAAATAAAGGTCTCTATCTGATAGTGACATGTGGTGGGGGCGTTGACACAGAAGCGTATATTGCTCTAATAATATTTGTATTCATCACTGGATATCTATGCATGTGTGTCTGCCAGGCCATTGCCACTCAGCCATGGGGCCAGAAGCTGATGATTAACACTCCTGGATTTATGGAGTTCATTTTGGATCGTTCAACAGGCCAGACAAAGGAGGCCAAAGATGCCAAGTTTGAACTGATTAAGGCAATCGCAGGTTCGTCAACAGCAGCTATGATCCTGGGCAGTCAGCACTACATCAGCGTGAGGACTTACCTCATCGAAGGACCTTACTACGTTTCAGCTGTGGCTGCAGTCAGCACAGAGGGAGCGGATTGAGTCAAATTAACAATAAAACAATTCAAATGCACGTTCTAGTTGATGTTATGGATAAGTGCCTGAGTGATCTGCCTGTGGATAATTATAACATACTCTGCAAACTCTACAGCATCTGGATAAAAATGGTGATTTTAGGAACTTGGAAACAAATAATTTATCTTCAGTACTTGCACTGCTAAGTTGCAGCTGCACTACATTTAATATTTATCAGGTTTTTTTGGCAGGACACTAAACACCTGATCCTTATCTTCAGTCGTATTCTGTTACTGCAGTTTGAAAGTACAGATCATTGTTTATAAAATAACCATACGTCACACTTAAATTCAGACAGAAAAGTCTCTACATAAACCGTGTCGGTAACCGCTAAACAAATAATTCTTATCACTTTTGTTCCTATGTATGAAAATCACAAGTTAGTTTTAATCAAACTCAGAAAGCTTTTGCTTAGAACCAAAACAAGGTAAGAGGTTTCTAATGAAAGATTCAACTTCGATTTCCTTTCCTCCTTTAAATGCATAGACACGAGCAAATTCTTGAGCATCTCATCTTATAGCTTGACTTCAGTCCATATTTTCCCATGAAGCATCTGCACACAGTAGAGGTCAAACAAGATAAACTCAACAAATGAATGAGTACTATAGCAGCACACCCACGTCTTATCTGTAAAGTCCCTTCAGACCGTGTTATGTTCACGTGTTTAGTTTAAGCGTCTTTACCAATACCAATACAAAAGCAAAACAGTCACACACTTATACATTTCTGCATCAGTGTATTTGTATCCAAACAGCTTAAAAGGAAAAAAAATCAACTCATCCTCTTTTTTTTTCTTTACCTTTTTTTTTGTAATTAAAGACATTTCTGTCTCACAACTTGTGTGTTTCTTTAGTTTTCATAAACTTTGTTCCTCCTAATGAACATATTTTATTCCATTATCATATATAATAGCATTGAGAGATTAGTGATTCTCTTAAATACTGCAATTGTTGTTTTAATAGACATGTTATGGTCCTTGATTATCTTTGTTGTTCTGCTGCTCATGTAGCACATAATCGGAATCTAAGTAAAAGCTCTGGAACCAACTAATATAACATGGGTGTGACTGAAAGGAAGAGGTTTATTTTCTACATAGCACTTCTTCAATTGCTGTCAGTGTAAAAAAGTAAAAATTGAGGCAAATTTCATGGGAAATGATTTAAAGCCCTGATTGAACCATAAAAACAATTCCACATTAATAATACTTAGTATACTTATTTATTCTAAGTATATATTCAGTGTAAGGACAGAAGCTAGAAACGTCTTAATCACCTCCACCAGAGGGCAGCATTTGAGCTATTTTTCATTTTTTTGCGTCTTTTTTTTTTCAATCTTTGTTTTTGTTTCGTTGTGAAATATATCAGTTGGCTGTTTAAATGAAAATTGTGTCAATTTTGGAGGAAAATTACTTTCAATCCAATCTGAAATGTGACAAGGGGCTATGCAGTAACTACAAATATATTTTAATATGAAAACATATTGTTTAATGTGTTTTGTAAGCGTAACCTTCAAGTTAAATCACAAATAAGCAACTTACATGTCTAAATCATCAACCTATTAGTATCCTGTATTACTGTTTTTAGACTATTACTATTTAAATTCAAACAAAAAAAAAACTGAAAAGTAAACATTTAAATATAGTATACAAGTGCTTCTTTTACTGAATGTTGTATCCAAATGATATAGTGCCTCTCTTTGCCAATAACCCACCAATTTACATTTTAAATATACTAAAAACCCAATGAATTGGAAAGTACGAGGATTTTAACATAGAAAAATAAAATCCAAATGCAACAGTCGTGTTAAGTGTTTTAGTTTTCCTTTGGAGTTTGAACTCTGCAGTGGAGAGTGGAGCTCGGGGCAGTACAGTGGCTCCACACACCAGATGGAGGCCATGATGACACAGGGGAAAGGTCCAACTTCTGACTGAAGATAGTATCACAGCTTATGTAAGCTTTTAGACACGGAAGATAAAATCAGTGTATTTTGTGCTAATGATAGATGTTACAGACACTGACCGGTTTCATCCTTATCGGTGTTCACGTCACTACAACTGTGTAAATGCAGAGCTAACAGAAGGTGAAGTAAACAGCTCTGTAGCTGTAGCATCTATAGCTGAACCATGGTTATGTGTCCTCGGTGACTGTGGCTGAAGCTTCTTGTGTTTCTGTGTTTGTCCCATTTTCTTGAACGCAGTATATTTGAAATACTTCCAAATTTTTCACACACACTTATAGAAGAAAGAACGGATTTGTTTTTTGAAGTCAAAGGTCCACGTGGCTGTAGCGAACACTATCTTGCACAAATTTCACCCAGCCTGGAGGAAAAAGTGAATTATAATTTGAATATTAGAAGCTCCTGTGCTTTGGGGGTTTTTTTGTTTTGTTTGGGGGGTTTTGGCCATGACTCATGAATTAATTCGCTTTTACCATATTTAACAAGAAAATCTAAAGTGAGGACATTTTTTAATCCAAATGTGCAAAGGTTAACTTCACTTTAACAACATGATGTTCTACAAAAATCACTTTTCAACTCAATGCCGTGACTCAGGAACAGAGGATGCGCTTCTAAATTGCACCAAAACTGGTTAGCAGAAGAATTTATGTGTTTTCACAAGCCACCAGCAACCATTTAAAGATTAGCCAAGTTTTTGTCTGCATGGCAGAGCATCTTTATCTTTCCAACAGTTGGACTGTAAAACTAGTGACATCAATAATCCTGGTAAAATCACTGCTGTGATGTTTCCCTCCAACAAGACACACAAATTACAGCAAAACAAGATAAGATGTTCCATATCAGAAGTTTTTATTATTAGTATTAATATTATCGGCTTTTTTCCATTCTCACAGTCTTGTTTTGAGCATGCTTGCTTGCTGACATTTGGTCAGAGTTCAAAATCAAAGTATAGGAAAGTTTCAGGAGTTTTATAACCTACGTAACTAACACACAGAAAACAAAAATACATGGTTATATGGTTAACACCTGAGATAACGAATGAGTGGAATAAGGCTATATTGCAATCCAGTAATTATTTGTAGAGATCAGCCTGGCTTTAGAACAATGTTACTGCAGTCATGGGCAAAAGGCTTTTAGTTGAAGCACAAATGTTGTCTTAAATGTGATTTGTAAAGAACAACCATACACATTGCATACTTTCTTTTCAAGGATTGAACACACTCAACAGTCTTCAAAGACCTTCAAAGACCATCTTCTTTCACTCCGATTGAAAAGCTCTGATTTTTTTTTTTAAACAAGCCGACATGCAAAAGTCTATAAACATTTTGCTGGACTTTACTGCCCAGCATATAAATGAAATGAATCCACATGAATTAATCTGACTTCAGTTATATTTATAAAGTGCCAATTCACAACAACACTTACACCTTGTAATACACCAGAGAGAAACCCCACGATTCCCTGTGAGCAAGCGCTTGGTGGTATTTTTGATATCAAGCCTTTACACATCTCTCCCAGTGGAATCCCTTAATCTCACATATGCACTCTTTATCTACAGCATTAGAAATGTTTCCCCAGAGTGAGAACGACTGACTCAATCCCAAACGGCTTCAAACTCTTCAACAACCTCGTGTCACTGCCGTCCCAGTGAATCATATCACCTCACCCACGTCTTGTACATACTTGCTCCAGCTTGCGTCATCAGATAAACAGAGAAATAAATAATAAAAAAAAAAAATCCAGTCAGTCAATCTTTTCTCTGTACATTTGATTTATTATTTTTTTTTATTATTTTCTTCTGGCACTTTTGGATGTGTTGTTAAAATTGTCCAGATATCTTTTTTTTTTCCTTTTTCCCACATATCATTTAGCGCTAATCATTAGTGACCTTCTGAAGGATAAAATTATAACACTGGTACTGAAAGACATCTCAAAACATCTTCAGGACTCAGCTAGTCTGAAGATTTCATATTTGGAGTCTTTGTGCATTTTGACCAGACTAGTCATGTGTATCAAAATCAATAAGACGTAAAGGTTAAGCAAAGCTTCTTATCTGAAAAGCTGCATGTTAACACCTGCCAAGCTGCTGGTCTTTCATCTTTCCCCTGCTGTGCGATGGAGAAGATGCATGGAGAGTGATTTTCTGCTTCAGCTCATTACACCTGAGAGAAAACTGACTGCAGGCACAAACGAGAGAACTCATTTGAGTGAGCATCATCCAGTCACCATATCTATTGATACGTATCATGTAACTGTGTGGATTTTTATGCTATGACCTGAGGGTCAGTCCTTGTGGAAGGGGGCAAATAAATATTCTTAAATATGTCTTTTTCCATTTATGAATTTGTTATTATAATTTGTCATGTGACCATCTCGCTTGGCATTACCTGCTGTGGAATAACAGAGCAGTAGGTGACACAAACTCATCACCAATATGTTGCAGGAAATTTAGAATTACATAGATTTATTTACTTTTGGACAGGTGTAGTTATATAATCATAGATCTAACAATGTATGAGTTATTATAACAAGGGACTGTGTATTAGATAGCCATATTTATTTATAGCATCTATGTACATTTTATATTGTATAATCAAAGCAGATATAGAAGATGAGCTAAACAGAGGTAGGAAAAAATAAGCATTTTCTTCCTCCTACTCCTTTTAAAAGGGGAACTGGTCAGCATTTTTTATCCATGTGAATATGATAGCTTTCACTAATTTTGTGTGCATTTGTTTTTATGTGGATTAGATTAGATTTATTGATTAATTAACGTAATAATTGTCTCACAACCCTCATAAAATATCTATATATCAAGCAGAGCTGGGTTATTTTCCCTGCAGATACTTACGCGTAATGCTTGAAGTGCATTTTGCTGACACTTTGCTTCTGCACTCTGAATGTATTTCCCTGTTAAACAGTATTTTTACTTGATTTTACATAAACCACAATTGCTTGAAATGGCAAGCATCCAATAAAAAGTACATCCAAGTGTTGTTTAGACTCCTGGTCATGTTTGTGTTGAAGGCTGAAATGCGCTGATCTCTTGTGTCCTTACCTAAATGTTAATGTTCCTGTTTCAACTTGAATTCAGTTGGAGTCTCTGAAGAGACTCGAAGCCTCCAACAGATGGTGCTAATTTCTCTCTCTCTCTCTCTCGCTCTCTCCGTCTCCCTCATCATCAAGAGTTGGTTGATAATTCATCAGTTATGTCATGAGGTGTACCCGCACCTCAAGAAGCAGAGCTGTGATGTTCGCTGCTGCTGCAGACCTGTCCTCTCTGCGTCTCCCACAGTGTTTCCCCTTCCACACGCCGACAGCCAAATGATTTCACTTGCACCTCTCAGCGTGTCCGTTTGAAGAGTTCATTGGGCGGTTGTCACATCACTGGCAGCCTCTGTCTGTGCGTAGGCTGACACAAACTCACCTTCGAAATGCACCTGGATAGGTGAGAGGGGGGGGCGCGCGCGCACGGCCAAAAATCACTTTTAAAGGAGCGCGTGTTTTCTCTCCAGGAGTGCACTCCTTTTGGCAGATCACCCTCCGATGCAATTAATCCAGGAAGACGACTTCGCCAAGGGAGACTCAACGCCGACCACCGCAGCAATCCAGTCCGACGGCAGCGCCGGATCTCCGGCCAAAATGTGCAGTGAATGTTACGTGAATCAGTCATTTGTGAACGATGACGGGAGCGTGAACGACCACAAGCCACGGTAAGACAAGCAACAGCTTAGGGACTCCAACAACTAGCTTCAATCGGGGAACTTTATCCATTATGTGATTGGCGATGGTGAAGTTAGTTCCTGTATTCCCAATATTTTCAAAATTATCTTATAAATATTCACTTGCGTGTTAGTTTGGGGTTTGATTCTGAAAAATATCCGGAAAAATGCCAAATACCTGTTGAATAGTGTGACTGATGTGACGTAAAACGTGTTGATTTTACATTGTTTTTCTCATCCCTAGACTATCTGCTCATCTGTCATCACCTGTTTTTGTCCATCTGTTCGCCGGTGTGCTGTCTCAGCTTTCAGTGTATGCCTACAGATAACAGATTATCTGCTGCTCATGTGAATCCATTACCAGAGCTTGTAATGGCTGGTTTAACTTGTGAACGCACACGCTTTCTTAAGAACATTTGGGTTGATTTTTGGCCAAAACAAAAACCATCTTCTCCTAAAAAATGTAAACTGAAGCCATACAAATATATCACACGCATCCATACGTGCTGAACTATTTAAATGTAATACCTATTTTGCATGTCTTCACTTATTTTATGAGAGCTGAATGGTGAACTTTACTCCTGGGTTGTATATGCTTAGATCGATGAGTTAAACAAAATCATGCATTAAGTCTGACAACGTTAATGGAGGACTAAAGGTGACAGACACAGTGATGGAGATTCTTCTTAGAGCCTGAAAATGTTACACGTCTTCACACCAAACCACGTTCATTTGAATTAATAAGTACCCTGCAATGAGTCATATTTATGAAAGGATGCAATATTTTAATTATGGAGGTGATGTGGAGAAACGAAAAAGCCTCCAGCAGCTGATGATTTAATAAAAATTAAAAGCAATAGTGTAATCTCACAAAAGCATCCGTCCGTGCTGTGACAGCCACACAGTTTTTTTTTTTTTTTTTTTTTTTTTTTTTTTTTTTTTTTTTTTTTTTTTTTTTTTTTTTGTTTTTTTTTTTTTTTCT
>VUQR01016784.1:0-26809 GCA_015108515.1 Hemichromis elongatus
GAGATGGTCTTTCCCTTTTCACATAAATGGCCTCCTTGACTCCATGCTCAAACCAGCGTTCCTCCCTGTCCAGGATGTGTACATCCTCATCATTGACAGAGTGTCCACTGGCCTGTAGGTGTAAATAGACTGCACAGTCCTGGCCCGACGAGTTAGTTCTTCTGTGCTGTGCCATCCGCTTAGCCAGAGGTTGTTTAGTTTCCCCGATGTACAAATCATTGCAGTCGTCCCGGCGCTTAAAAGGGAACACTATATTACTCTGTTTGTGTCAGAGGACCCGATGGGGTGGACCAATTTTTGGCGCAGCCTGTTCTGGGGTTAAAAAGTCAGAGACGCGGTGTTTACAAAACATGTGTCTCAACTGTTCCAATACTCCTGACACATACGGGATCACTAAGGTTTTTAGCTTAGGCTGCAGTTGTCTCCTGGATCGGCTGAAGTTTTCTTAAGGCAATTTCCCAGCTTTGACAAATTTCGGGTAGGCCTCACAGCCTGTTGTTAATTCATTGGTGCTGGTTTCAGTTATTGTGCTGTTTATAAGGTTGGGGAAACCTGCAGTGAGCTGAGTCTGAAGGAGTGACGAAATGTTTCTCCCACTGAAAACGCTACGATGAGATGAACAGAATCAAGATTTACTTACCTGGATGATTGAGCGTGCATCAAGATAAATCAAAAACTTGGGTACGGTATAAGATTGGCCACATAAGGAAACAATATAGGCTTTCTGATGATGGATGAGTCCATTGGTGATTTTCTCTTTTCTATTTTAGGGCTGTTGGTGACCGTTTTTGTGATTTTTGTTGTTTGATTTTGGTAACTAGAGGTGTACTCTTTGAGAAGTCAACTTGTTAAACAAGTAATTTGTAACATGTGATTGCTGCAAAGCACCAAAAGGTAACAAGTACAGTCTTTTAATTGCGTTAAGCTAGAGTGGAGAGTTGTGCAGGATGACGATGAAATGTATGACTAGTGAACACAGCAGCATTCCAAGGTCAATGCAACAAAGCACCAGGGAGGAAATCTCATGTTTAAGTCTTTAACAAATTTCTAATGTCATTATTTATTTACCAAATCATTTCAAACTACAGGTTGTGTTTCCTGATCACTTAATGGAATGTGCTACAGCCACGTATTTGTTCATATAAGGCAAACACGGACAAAATATCTCCCAAGTTCTAATAGTTTTCTTTCCACATTAGAACTTAAATCATCTCAAATTGGTGATTTATTATAATGTATTGCAATGAGTGAATGTGTGCATGAAGGTGGGGAGTGGGTGTGTACACCCCCAGTTCCCCACTTTCATGTACACACTAAATCTAAAAATTTGCATCAGTCACCAGATGTTGAACTGATGCCTGAAATTTTCAATATATCACCCAACCCTCTCGTACTGCAGTATTAAAAAAAACAAACATTGCTACTACATCAGACTGGTTGTAAATAAAAATGAAAACAAACAACAAAATAATAATCCAAGCTGCATGCTATAACCCTAAAGTGCTTGTTGACTTCCTGCCTTTATGTTGTCCCACAGTACCTGCTGCAATTTTGGGTTTAAAACCTTTAATCAACTGACATTTCAGATGTACTCATTTTTTTTATATATCTGATATGACCAGGTCTCATTAAATTGCATTGAGTATCATAATCAGCTGAATAACTAACAACTAACAATCAGTAATGCAAAAGTTAGACCCAAGTTCTTCTTAAAATTTAGATCAGTTCTTTAAGCAGTCAAATCCAGTGTGTACTGAATATCCCTAAACAGCATTCCTCATTTTCTTTCATGTACTGCTGGTTGTACTGCAAAGCCTACCAGCTCCTTTGTCAGCTGTAAAATGAAGCTTTTCTTTACTTTGGCAGTATCTATATGTATTTACACATCCTCAGTCTATGCATTCTTTACATTGAATGAGAACTGTTTCTGTGTATTTCTGGATTCAGTGTCTGTATGCTTCTATAGGATAAATGCATGGTGGATCAGGCAACTCTGTTTACCTATAGGACTGCTTTGAACATGTGTAGACTCGTATTGAGGACTGTGTGCGTGCGTGCGTGTCTGCGTGTCTGCGCTACAGCACAGGTTTCCATTCAAGTGAACAAGAGAGTCTGCAGTTATCTTCACTTCCAGTTATACATTGTGAACACCTCTTCTGTGTGAGTGTGTGTGAGTGTGTGTACACAGTCACACAGTTTCATAACCTTTGTGTGTGACTGTTTGACTATGTTTGCTTGAGTGTACATACTGTATCTGTGTGTGTTTGTGTGTGTGCGTATCCCCCTCAAGGCCCTGGGGTTACAGGCAGCTTGGTGACTGTGCAGATGGGATAACATATGACATGTGAGTGACTGAGTGTGTGTATGCGTGTGTGTGTATGTTAGTGTGTGTGTGCACGTCTCGGTCCATCTGGGCTCCCCTCTGATCGACCGGGGCTCCCTCTGCTCTCCGTGACCCACTGGGGAGCCAGCGAATCGAGGGGGAAGAGCGAGCAGCATGGCCTGCCTACCTTCACCCTCTTTCACCTCCACCTACTCTCCTACCCTCAGTGTTATTTGATCGTCAAGTTTTAAAAAAAATGTTTTTAACTACTTTAAAGGCTTAAATGGTCTTTAAATTAAGCAAAACAGAATGCGGTTCACATAATGTAAGACATGAACATCCCGATTGATTCGCAAAGCAAGTACCTGAAGTAAATCAACAGGAGCGTAAAAATGAATCAAATATTGCTCCAGTCACACTATTCATTCACCTGATTTGACCGAGATGCACACTTTGGCCTGTGGTTGATATCACCACGTCACGCATCATTTCCTAAAGTTGTTATTGCCCAGAAGGGGCAGATTTGACGTAATGGTGCTTGCATAATCATTTATTTCCATTTATCAGGCAAAACAAATATTGTTTAATTTGGTTTCTCCTCCCCATTTCATGTCATTGTAAATTGATTATCAGACTCTTCTTTGGGCAAAAGCAACAACAGCAATGCGTGTTAAGTAAAGAGCCAGTGTGGACTTTCCCTTATTTCTCACACCGTATAGGTTGAGTGAGTTACATAGAATTGATCCAATCAGGGTTTTATTGTTGCACACAAGGTGGATCAGTCCACTTATGTTCATCAATTACAATAGATCACTGCTTCATGTGAACAAGCTTTACTGATTTTTGTTTTTTGTTTGTTAGGTTTTTTAAATGCCTCTAGCCCCCTTAAAATAAAGGTCTTTTATTACTACTTCTGCCACTAAGCCACTGAGCTTAGTATCTTTTCTGCTGGAAACCCCGCTAGTAGAAACTGATCCAGACAGCAGTAACTTGAGTAACGGCAGTCACAACATAAAATAGTGAGTGTACAGTAAATATGTCTGTCATATTTAAAAATGATTTTTGTTTTATATGATCGGTTTGGTTCCTGCTTTGTATAATTTCCATGTCTTTTGATTTTTTTTTTTTTAGTTACAGTTTCTGTTTAGAGTTTAATTGTTTCTCAGGGTTTGATTTTCTTTTGCTCAGTAGTCTCTATGTTTCCTTCACATCAGGTGTTTATCATTTGTAAGTATTTCTTTGTGATCTGTGCTTCTAGCTCACACTGGGTTTTTAGTCTTGGTTACAGTTTGTTTTTTCTGAGCTCTTGTTCCATGTTTTCTCCCTCCTGTGCAAAGTTTTCCATGTTTCATTTCCTGTTTTATTTTGGTAGTCATTTGTTTCTTGTGTCTTGTGTTTAGTTTTGCTCCTTTTTGTCATTAACATCAATAGTTTCACCTGTCTTTATTCCCTGGTGTTTCCCATCTCACTGCTTGCCTCGTGTGTTTATTTATAGTCTGTATCAATGCATCTGTTTAACCTCTCATGTTCAGCCATCTCTGTTTGTGTTTTGATTTGTTCTTTGATTTCTTGAGTTCAGGTTGTTTCCTTTTATGAATCTTTGCACTTTGTTGATATTAGCTTCCTACCTTAATATAAAGGTTAGTTTTACATTTACCTGGTTTGCCCGTGAGTCCTGTATTTGGATCCCGTTTCTTATTGAACCATGACAGTTTCACGTAGTTTCCTGACTTTGAAACAAAAATATAACTAACATTTTCATGGCAACATGCTGGTTTTGGTAGCTTTAAAAGACATTTGCTTGCAGCTTGAGACAGGACATGTTTACTTTTTGGTGTTTAATTGAAACTGCATTCTTTTTAAAAGACCAAATTCTTTCAGAAATCAAAGTCTGTACATTTTAAAGTGTTCAGCTACATGCGTGAATCAATTTCTGTGAAGGTTTTTGTGGCTCCATTTGGGAGTCTGATATCCCTCAAGAAAATTCTTCATAGACACTTTCCATGAATGTGCCATGTTTTAACGAGGAGGACGGAGTACATGGACATTTTCTGCATAACCTTTTTATAAACTACATTTTCTGGCAAAGAGGGTTTAAAAATTAGAAAAGTTGTCTTCTAACCTGAAGTTTTTTAGTAGACTAAATCTGATTATGCACAGTATCACTTCTTCTTGGACCCTGCACCTTCTCCTAACCATCTTTCTAAAACTCTGTGCATTAAGAACAGACTTTAATTATATATATTTTTTCCAGAGCATCTTTGGCAAAGCTATATAGTTGTATAAATGCATAATTTAGAGAAGACGGGGTTGAGCTAGAATATACTAATGTGATAAATTAATGAGTAGAGTGCAAAACTTGTTTTATTTAAACAGAACATTTCAGACTTGCAGTCAATGTATGCACATTGATTGTGCATACAATTGCCACAGTTGTCCAGTATGTGGGCCAGTTGTAGCAAACATTGCCTGAGGGTAGTACCAGTGTAATGCATATGCATTATGCATAACATTATATATCTATTCTATGATAAGTAAATACTTTGATTTAAACAGGTTTTGTTGCGGTTACATTGTTCATAAAGTTTCTTTTTGACTTGAAATTTTGCCATTTTTGTGTCAGATCCAAATTTTTCTTGTTTACATTGCTAAGCCAATAGGATTCATTTTTTAAACACAATCACAAAAGCAATGTACAGTGCATGCAACACTGTGCATTGTGTTCCTTAGAGACTTGTCGAACTCTCTTGTTAATGGAATCCAGGTCCATGGCTATTTTGTGTTGCTGGCCAGGGCCGCGTGGCGTTGAGGGGAAAGGCTGCGGGAGTTGGACTGATGGGGCATTGGCGGGGTGGTGTGTGTAGTCAGGATGAGAGGGAGACAGCAGGGAGCTGGGCAGACGGTTTGTTCCTGTTCCATCCGTGGGCTGGAGGCCAGAGTTTGGACAGAGGATGAGAATTGATGGAGACGAGGGGAGCGAGAGTCAGAAAAGAGAGGGTGGATACAAGTAAAAAGAGAAAGGGGCAGAGGTGAAGCTGGGAGGACGCACGAGGTCTCTATGATCAGATCGGACAGGGTAAAGAAAACAAGGACAGAGAAAAGAAGGAACTGTTACTATAACAATTTTAGTAGTCCAAGGGTGTTCCTGTCCAGTCGGAACAGCATTGAGATGCTAAATGAGTCCTGACAAATGCAATTAATAATTAAAGCTGGGGCGGCCGGTCATGCGTCTAGCATGTGACAATAACTGGGGATATACTTGCCTTCTTCACAACCCTTTCACCCTACTTTTTTCTTCAGTCAAAAATATATCGGTTTTTCATTCCCTTTGTCATTCTCTCCTTTCTCTCTGTAGTGTAATTTTGCCACTTGTGTTTAAACCACACTCCTGCCTCTAACCTTGCCCTTGGCTGCTTTGTCCGTCATCCATCCACTCTTTCTTTTGCCACTCCATCCCTCACCCATCCCATCACCCTTAAGCAGTTCACGCAGAACTGTAGCCGTCACTATCAGGTGTTGACGAGTTGCCCTATTTGATATTCATGGGGGAGATTATTTAGAAGTGTGTGTGTGTGTGTGTGTGTCAGGAGGGGTGGGGGTTGGGGGTGCAGGAGATGGGGGCTGATAGGGAGTGTGCGTGTGGGTTACATGTGTGTGTGCTGGTTAGTGATGGGGTGGGGGGGGTGAAGGGTGTACATAGTGTACATGAAGCATCATTACCATATCAAAGACATGCTAGGCTTTTCTGTGCTAATGGTAATTACACTGCCCACAATTGGCGCTCACTGCTTGGATCATAACAAGAAGGGGAAAAAAAATGAAAAAAATGGATGGAGGGATGAGGAGGAGGGATATTAAAGGGAAGTTGGGGTGGGGGTACAATTGGCTTGGGCTTTCAGGTTATGTTAATACCGCTCATCTATTTAATTAGTGGCTGGCATTGGTCTTTGTTTACATCTGACGCGTCTCTTCTAGAGGAGACAGATGAGAAAGACGAAACAGAAGGAGAGAATGATGAGGGTGAACAAGTACCACAAAACAGAACAAAAAGATAGTGGGCTCAAACTGGGTGGTGGAATGGCTGGAGTGGGGTATAAATGCTCCTCTCAAACCTGTAATGAGGTTCGTTGTGGATGGACATTTTGCAGATCTTCGGACTCGATCCCACCTGTTTCTGTATTCACAGACTGACTGATTAGCTGACTGCTGATCTACATGACTCCTGTACAGTGTTGTGCTTGGTTGACCACATAAAAGTAAAGGAATGATTTGACTACAAGAACAATTCTCTCACCTCTGCATACTTGCATACACACCGAGGCTTTGACTGACTGGACCTCTGAGCTTTGGAGAGTGTTTGAATGATCAAGTCTCAACAAAACCTGCCATTTTATTTTGTTGTTGTTTTTCTACCACCAGCGGAAGCAAACACAGTTTGTGCCACCCGGGTGTATGCTACAGGAGGCTGCAAACTCGGCATGTAATTACCTGTGCTTCTCTCACATGGGTGTAGTTTAGCATTACATTTGTACTTGAGAGCTAGCAGGTTCATCTGTTAGGTTTAAGTAGCTTCATTAAAGTGTATTTAATGCCCATTCTGACCACATCACAAACTTGTGTTATTACAGACAGTTTTGCTGAAAGATGTTGAGAACATTTTAAAGGTGCATGTGTGAAAATGGCTCAACTCTCTCTGACTGATGATGTAAGTATGATTAAAACGGAGTGCTTGATGTCTTTGAATGTCATCTGAAATCCCATAACTCAACACCTTTCTAATAAATAAATGTCTCTGACTCTACTAAACTTTTCTTTTGTGTTGCTATTTGTATTTTATACAATTAGTAAAATTCTGCAGATGAATGGGGGGAGAAAAAAATATAATATAATAAAATGTAATATATAAAATACCTAAAATCTGCCTTATATGTGAAGAAAAACTTAATCCCAAGAGTAAGAGTCATTATGTGACTAAACACAGAGCATTGTGAGAAAAACAGAGGAGATGACAGGAACAGTAGCTACAATGAGGACTACTATTACTACTATTACTAACTTTTCCACAAAGCTGGTAAGGAAACTGATGCTGCTGTTGGTGCAAGTTATATGGTGCTTTGGTGGTTATATTGATGCTTTATGCTGCTGCTTAATTTCCGCAGGTACTGTCATGGCGAATGGACCTGCATGCATTATTTGGCCAAGTCTGGATAACTCTCCCAGTTATCCAGGAGTGAGGCAGGGTTTTGTGGCTATTGCATAATTGCTAATAGTGGCTAACGTTAAGGTTTGTGCAGAGAGATTCACATTTATAATAACCGTTTAATACTTGACTGTTTTTGAAATGGGAGTTTTAATGACTTTTTAAATGATAGCTAAAGTGTTGTTTAGTGAGGGGAGGGGCTGCGTGCCTTTCTGACTGCAAAACAGTACTGTTGGCATCAGTACTGCTGCAAGTGAACAGTTGTTATTCTGAGTATCAGAGAATTGATTTTTATTTAGTTGTTTATTTATTTTTTCATGACAACCCTGTGCCCTGTTTAATAATTCCCACTTAAGTGTATATGGGTGAGTTCATACAGTTACATGATGCTGTTATATGATTACTGTCCAGTCTCTTACATATTACATTATATGGTGGGAAAACTGTGGCTCATTCCATCAGTGGGTGGATATGAATGAATGAAGCCATTAGGGACATTAACTTAAAATGATTTATGTCTGAATGGCATCACTTGAATAGACTGATGAAGCTTGTAATGTTACAAATTACCTGAGAGGGGCTTAAAAGAATGGATAACTGGCAGACTAAACGTTGAACTGACAGCATTTGCTTGGCTGCACGGCTCTGCCGGCGTGTGTTTTTCCTGATGCTCTTTCATCTCATGTTTGGTTTGAAGACATGATCTTTGAGGCTAACTTTTTGCATGCAATTTGCCTATGCATATGAGTCTTTCCACCTGAACGCACACATTTCTCTCAAGTCTTTGTAATGTGAATGCTTTGCCTCCTGAATACCTGTGCGCGTGAATCTGTATCCACTTTTTAAAAAGGGGCTTGTGATAGGTATTGTAATAGTACCCATTTTACAGCTCTCACAAGAGAAAGTGAACAGGGAAATGAGAGTGAAATGAGGATTTTTTTTTGCCTCTGTTAGAATAAGCCATCACATCTCAGATAGTTTATGGCTCTGGCTGTTGTTTCCAATGTGCAACACAGTAAAAGGCTTCAAAAATAGGGAAAAAAGGTGATCATTATTGTAGTTAATGGTGTTTCTAATCTATTCTTTGTATTTGTGTTTGTGTGCATGTTTGTATGGGTTTATTTTTAATGCTGGATGAAGAGTATAACCGGCTTAAAAAAAAATCACTGACAATTTCAAAAGGTCCAAAACAGATTTTTTTTTTTTTTTTTTTTTAAAAACACCATTTACTTCAAAGAGCAGGCCGACGGACAGAAAAAAGCCTTCGGCTCCAAATACTTACCTTTTCACCTCATCGTGCCGAATGACAGGATATGTTTTTCTCCCCACGGTTTACTTGAAAACCTTGAGAACAGTCGCCATCTTATTCAAGGACCCGCAAAAAAGCAGCTTTGAAAAGCACTTGTCTACAAATTGGGGGTGGATGCTAGGATGGTGCTCAAGTCAGCTGACGATTCGCAACAAGGCTGTAATTTTTTTTCCTTCTTGATGAGAGTCGAGGAAGTTTACGAAAAGTAGAAAAACAGATGACAGAAGATGCCCATTAGATAAACAGTGTATGAAATGTATGTTTGAGGAATAGAGGGCTTCAGAGACTGCTCTTGTAAAATACAGTCTACAGATCTGCAGTGTGAAAGCTGCCTCACTGCCTCAAGCTGGGAAATACATATAAACAAGAGATACAGAACACAGTAGTTCTATTACTGAAAAGAAGGGCAGGAGAGGAGGGATAGATCGTGCTGAAGGAGAGAAAAGAGAGAGAAGAAACAGGGAGAGGAGAGGGAACAGCCCACATGCTATCACACTGTTTTTAATAACAGTGTAGCGGCGACCCGAGGCCTCCACGTCCACGCAACGGCTGTGCAATGTCTGCTCGGCGTCTGTGCCACACACAAAAGGGCTCGAATCCAAGAGTCAAGCCATTCTGCTCTGTCTGTCAGCTAAAGGCTGAAGAGAGGCAGAGGCAGCTAAAGACCTCTGCCTCTTAACGCACGTATATTCAACAAGAGACTCTGTACTGTGGAGACTTTTTATTTCTCTTTATATATGAAAGGTTGGTGTGCACTCTCAAGTCATGCCTGCGCTAACAACAGTAGTTTTGAAATCCAATTTAGATGTTCAAAGTCTCGGTTAGTGTTTTAATCACTGACATTTATTAAAACCTCTGATATTCCAAAACAGCGTTGTAGCTTGGAGTGTTGCTGTGCTTCGTCCTCACCATTGACTCTCATTCTAAACAAGAGAGAAATGCTCAAGTGTCTCCTCTTCGTAAAAGTGTTATTTTTCCATCAGCCGAAACACATAAAAAATTTTTTTGTTGACAACAGATTATTGATTATCTAAATAAGACCCAGACTAAATAAAAAGTTGACTGAAAATATTATTGAGATTTTTTTTTATTAACAAATAAATATTTAATTGTAATAGAGCACTTAGTTCTTTCTCTTCGTCTCTCTCTCTCTCACATACACTCTCTCATGCGCACACACACACACACACACACACACACACACGTGTGTATTTATATCCCTGTTGGGAAAATCTCATTGACATAATGATTTCCCTAGCCGCTTACCCTAACCATCAAAAATGAATGGTGGGGACCGGTCCCCACAAGAGCGGTCGGTCCCCACAAGTATAGTAAACTTCCAATTTTTGGTCCCCACAAAGATGTTAATACACACACACACACACAAAGAAAAGTAACACTGAATTTGTCCTTCAGTTTGATGTTGGATGTGATGCCACAGTGGTGACAAAATCTATCCACAGACAAACAGCAAGCAGTGTGCTCAAAACCACCTTTGTGGTCTGGGTATTTCTAGAATAGAATAGAATAAACCTTTATTATCCCACCAATGAGAAATTCTGTGGCATACATTCACACAGAGACCACGAGGTAAAAACAATACATGGACAGTTGCAAGCATGGCATGGTCAATCATTATACTGACAGGAGCTGTTCAGCCATGGAAAACCATGCCTTAAAGCTACCCGTGTACTGTTTTTGTGCTGATGTTAATTCTACAGGTTGTTTTGTTATTGAGTCAGTAGTGCGTTGAAGACTTTTACTCACTTTGCACCTCAGCACTGAATGATACTGCTCATGGGTTAGTTTCTGTGGTTCCTAAAGTTTAACAGCTGACTTGTTGGAATGATGGCGTCCTGTTACGTTGGCATGTTTGAATTCACAGAGCTCTTTAGAATGACTCATTCTGTCACAAATGTTTGTCATGGCAGATTGTGTGTTAGATGGTTGATTTTATTCACCTGTGACAATGGGTTTGAAAATACCTGAATTCAGAGATTAAAAGGTGAGGCCTGTATAGTCTATAAAAACATATTTATGCAAACTAATTAAAAGAATTTAAGAACCAGACTGTTCTACCTCTTCAGCTGATTTTCTTCTTTTTATGTTCACTGATTATGGTAGGTTAAACCAATCCTTGCTGTCTACAAACAGAATTAAGTGTTATTCACAGTTTAAACAGTGTTAAAATACTTTATGGTGAAATTGGTAAATAAACTCTCATTTGTGCCTTTGTACTTTTTCCTCCTGCATACTGATTTGCGTATATGGGCACTACCTGTGCACCCATTATACAGGGTACATTGTACCACATGAATCAAGTGCAAGAGTAAAGTGTAATAACTTTCCCGGTGGAAGTGAGTTCTAAATTTAAAAAAAGAAAACATTTTGAAAAATGTGAGATGTAGACATAAGAAGTCAGTTGTGCACATCCGTAAAGTTTTGCTAGTATGTCTTTTACGCTTGCAGCGCTACTGTTTTGGCAAAGTTTTTTAATAGAAAGTTTGGGCTGTTGTCTCCTTGTTCTGACTGTGTAAAATTTTCAGTATGTGGTACACCTCGTCTCTTCCCACTCAGTCTTTCGCTTTAGAGCAAACAAGGTGAAACAAAAAGTTTGCGCATCTCTACAAATGCATAGTTACATTAAGCTCTAATTTAAAATATAACCAGAAATACCTTTTATCCCTTTCCTTGTTTTCTTTCAAAGAAAACAAAGGAGTAACGATGTGTGCGACAGTGACATTTATTAGATTATATATTCAAATTGACTTAAAAATAAGCTGCATATAGTCGTGATTAGCAGACTGTTGACGTTCATTGTGACCATTGTCAATCTTTGAGACCATCTTCCGTTACCGCAACCGTAGCTCACAGAGATCCAAAAAGACTAACGCGTAAGAACCATCCAAACTGCGTTTGTGGTAGTTCCATCTATAAACCCCGTGACAAAATTTGTACTGGTACGTTACAGCAGCTTGTCCTTGTTCACAATGTAAGACCAGTGTTTTCACATACATCCACTTTGTGTTGAGTGTTTTCAGGAAAATATCATCAACAAAAATGGCCAGTTAAATGGTAGTCCAGATTGGAGAAAAACCTTTAAGTGCTTTAAGGTGTCATTACGCTCAAAACAAACTGACTGTCCAACTACATGTGAAGGTAAGTGCTTACAGATGTTCCAAACCAATATACCCGAACGTAAAAAGCTTTGTTTCACAAAAAAGAAGGACATGTGATAACCATTTCAAAACATTTTTTGTGTATTTTATTGTTACTACTTCTTGCGATTTTTTTTTTAAAGGTGGGTCTGATTGTCAGAGAATTTGTTTTACAAAGTTGTTGTATTGTTGTACAACTTTGTTGTTGTACTAAAAAGGAAAATAAGTAACCTACATCTGCATTTAATATGACTGACAAAAGAAAATTAAAAACGCAAAGAAGTGACATTAGAGACACCCTTCACCTGTGTTATGAGTCTTGATGTTGCATAGATTGTCCTCCAGGGGGCACTCTACAACTTCCCTTTTGGCAGCACATATTTTTGGAACTCAACTCACTGATCCGAGCTGAGTCAAGCAGAGTGTAAACAAATGACTCAACAAATCCATATTAGAAATATTATGGAAATCTCTTCAAGTTTCATCTAATATGTCACATTATCCACTTTTTAAATCACCAGTATCAGTATTGCTATCTTCAAAATGTTATAGTGGTCCCATTCTAATAAATGGCCTAATGTCGACTTAATAAATATCCTATCAAATGCTTACTTACCTTTAGGTGTTTTTGGCATCAACCACCATTCCAAGTTGCAATGTTGAATCCACCTGTAGTCTTTTTGACATTCATAAAACTCAATTGTTTTAAGAGTGGGTGCACTGATTTTATTTTTTAAACTTATTTAAAGTGTAGATCTCTAGAGTACCCTGGTTAAGAATCAAGTTTCACAGTTCATTTCATTATGTCAAAATCGCTAATATGTAAAAAAAAAAATAGAAAATGGCTAAAGGCCTCTTTATTTTTTTTATTTTTTTTTAATCTCTTCTCAGTTTTATTTAAATGTTAATACTGACAGGTAATAAACACTGGCAACATGAATGCGTCACAAAAAATAACGAGGTTGTATAAAGTATTGAAAATAAGTTCAAGAATTACAGTCTTTTTTTTTTTTTTACGTGTAAGGAGATCCTCCTGTTTAAACACTAAGTCATCTCATGGCTCTTTGATGACTAAATCGGGGTCCAGTAGGAGGCGTACTCGGAGCAAGCAGCTCAGTCCTGGCCTCCACCTTCCTACCTCCCACCCACCCTCTGGAAGTCTCTCTCTCCACTTCCCTCGCTTCTTCCTCACAGTGTATCAAGTGCATCATCCTCTCACACCTCGCTTTGCCCTCGAGAACAGTGCCCTGCTCTCACAAACACACACGCCGCAGAGACACACAAACACTCAGCGCACATGCACGGTGTCACCTCGTAAGTGAGATAAGAAACTTGCAACACCAAAGGGTCCGGCTTCTGTCACCCTGCTACCTCGCCTGGACCACATGGCCTTGGGTGCAGAGAGGAACGAGAGAATGGAAGAGGAGGAGTGGGAACAAGAGTAGGAGGGGAGAAAAGGCATGCTCAGGAGCAAAAAGAAAGAGGGAAAAAAGGGAATGTGATAAAGTTGCAGAAGATGAAGAGATGAAAGAGGAAGAGAGACAGATGGGGCCAGAGAGGGGGAGAGAAAAAGGCTGAGGGACACAGAGAGATTAAAAAAAAAGGGAAGAAAAAAAAGCAGTTAGCGAGCGGCAGCAATGCCAGCAGAGAGGGACTGTTGTTTTCGGTGCATGTTGTTGGTTGGCTTGCCACCAGTTAGCATGAGGCAGATGCAACCGGGAGCGCTCAGTAATTATTGCGGTGAACCTCCCTCAGAGCACATGTGCTTTCTGCTTGCTAATCTTCACAAAGATGCAACGTAGCCAGTCTGGATTTCAACATTTCACCCCTGTTAAAACAGACAAAAAAAAATGAAGAACGGCACCGCGTGAGCGTATCAAATTTCTGCTTGTGCTGGGGCTGTGTGTGTTTTTTCAGAGCAAAGAAACACATTTTAGATGACAACTTCTGTTTTTTTTGTTTTTGTTTTTTTTTTCTCTCCCATTTGTTTTTACTGTCAACATCGGACTCTTCAGTCCGACTGGTGCGTTAAACGCTGCCTCTTATCGTGCGGAGTTCAGCAGCTCCCCCTCGCCTTTTCAACAGGTGTTTGTGGATCCCACTGTAGGAGAGCTGCCTCCTGCAAACTCCAGATAAGCGTCCATACTCATGACTCACCGATAGAATCTGCATATACCTGCAATCATATGCTCCAGCCAAGTGACAGAAGTTTTCCCTTGCCGACTGGGAGAGATAAGTTATCTCCATCAACTGTGCCTCCCTGCACTTTGAACATATTATTCAGATACACTTGGACTCACTTTACATAGACTGCAGTCTGTGCAGTCACACTGGTCAGACTGCTCTTAATGTGCTTAAGTACCCCAACAGTGGATTTAAGATTGAACTGAACTTTATATAATTCTCGTTATGGCCTTGTCAGATTAACTGGTACAAATGTCAGAACTAATGTCGCCTCTTACAACAGATTATCATATGAATGACATGCTCTGAAGCCTTTACAATTTGTGTGTTGAAGTGTATTGGGAACAGGCACATGACCACACATAAGTGTGACAAAATCAGAAAAGCTGAGGGGCATTTTTAGATGGTAGGAATGCAGTTTCTCATGGTCAAGGCTGCTGCTGGACATGTGTTACAGCATGCTGTTTTATCCGTTTTTTCCTTCTTCTCTCCCGCATCACATGGCCTTGTAACTCTGCTACACACAATCCCCATTTATTAAACAACATGCACACACCAAACAAATAACTAGAAATGACACTTAAGATAACGGTGCAAGTAGTGCAGCAGAATGATCTGACATGTCATCAGAAAGCATGTGATCTGCCCCCAACTTTTCTTTTTTACCCCAGCGGTTGGATAGGGTACCTCCTTAAAATTAAAGGCTTGTTTTAGTTTGTTGTGTTTTTAATAATGAACACCTGCTGATCCACACCTGATGTTTTTTCTGGTTATTTCTTTTTAGTAGCTCTGAAGTGATTGTGGAGGTCAGAGGTTTGGTGAAATTGTTCTGTTTTACTTGTGCACCCACTTCAGTCCTTTTACCTGTGTCGAGTAAAAGAGCAGCCTCACAATAACCACCTTATTACTAGGGTCTCTGGCAAGGTGCCCATGGCTACATAAGCTTGCCAAGGTCAAAAAATAGTACAAACAAAGCAAAACCGTAAATTTGAGATACCTGAACTTATTAATAAAAGCTAACAGGAAAAAGGGTTTTAAAAAACGGGGTGAAATCAGAAGACTATACCTGAAAATAACCTGTTTATTAACCCCCAGATACCCCCGCACTCCAGGTGACTTTTTCTCTGTTAGCAGTCTAACTATCAGTATTTATCACAATCAAAATCAAAACATTAAAGTCAATGATGACTTTGGAGATGAATATAATTTCAATCAGGCCTATTTCCTTCATAAATAGCCTGAGAAATAGTTCCATTATAGTGTCAGTAGTAAGATGTATTAATAGATTCACACAGATTCTAATTTAATCGTAACCCTTGCAGCAGATAGTTAAACACTCACATAGAGGCAACACTTAGCATATTATTTGTAGAGAGAATCACATATTCTCTCATAACATTTTGGTCACAGCGACTCTCTTCAGGCTGCTTGTATCATAGTTTAAATTTGAAAAAAGTTGAGTAATGTAAAACACGAACATGAGAAGATACGATAAGAAGAACCTCACATTAGGTCTGAATTGTCATTTATGATCAAAATGATCATGAGTGAAGAAACGGTGTGGAGAAAATGAATTAACATGCAAATAGGAAAGCATCTAAGATTACCTTTATTAGTCCCACAGGTGGGAAATTTGTATAATCGAACTCCTGACGTTAGGGCTGCAGACCCGTGTCTTTACCAATGCAGCCAACGGCAAAGACAGGTTTATGCAAGTTTACTCTTTAACACAGGGTAATTTCACTGAATGCTTCTAACTGCTAACTAGAATTTGCATGCAGTAACTTTCTTCTTAGAAATTAATGATATATGTCTAATAATATCTTACAAAGCTGCACTTGGAAGAAAAAGTTGTTTTTTCTGGTGCTCAGAGCAGAGTGAATAACTCTAAATAAATAGGCTTTTGATTTAGGGAAGTAACAGTGACTATAGCTCCGTTCCTAGGCAAATCTGATGGGTCACGATAACAAGCAGAACTGGTGTGCGCTCGCTTTAGCAAACGCACGCAGAGTCCTACTAATAGAAAAGCTGTGAAGAGATACAGAAGCAGTTCCGCTATCTTCTCTTGTCACCCCCCCGTCCTTCCTCACCCCTCCTGTTTTCCTCCCCGGTGCTCTCTCTGGAGCCTGACCTCCTGTAAGTACCATGTAATCTCTGCTGTTGGACTAATGCTGTAGTCTTTCCTACGCAGGTCACCAGTGGCTTTTCCATCTTGAACACGTCTGCTGTGATCGCTGGTGTCCCTTCCAATCCCCCCCCTCCTCTTCCTATCCTGCGCACACACACACCCTCGCACACACACACACACAGGCATACATTCGCACACATCCATAGCTCAACACGGGTGGTTAATGTTGAGCACAGCAAGCCTTGTTGTACTTGAAAACAAATCACTGCAGTGTAGCTTAATAATGTAAAGAGTCTTTTAAGCCACGCAGACAAGTTGATCTGCTCCGGTACAAATACGGGAACTTATTTCCTTACGCACATTCACCCCATTTCAAAGTGTTGTTTTTGTTGTGTTATCAGGGCAGTAATTTCTAAATAGGTCAGTCAGAGATGAGGCTTTGCAGTTACATCTGTCTGAATTGAAGCACAAAGCGACAGAGTAGGCATGCAAATTTTACTGTCTCAAATGCTTCTTTTATCAAACCAGTCATCCGTTTTCCTCAAATTTTTATTTTAAAAGGCCACTGAGTAAGAACTTTGTATTTAGATGTCGCATTCATTTTAATACCAAAGAAGAAATTCTGCTAAATCTGTCATTTTCAACTAGGAAAACTGCCTTGAAATAATTTGCTAGATCTGTGTATTAATTTCAGTGTGTTTAATGCTCTTCCTTTACATCACCTAGTCCTACTCAGAATCACAAAGCCCATGTGAAAGCAGTGGCTTTGCAAGAACAAAGCCATGTGCTCACCTGGATTACTGCCACATATGACCCAACACTAGTAGTTTAATGCAGATTTGTACACTGTTCTTCATCTTTTCCAAACCTTTTCATTCCACCTTGCTTTATCCTCTTTCTTTATTATTTTTCCCACCTAAATATCTGCCACTGCATTAGTTTTGGTCATGGCTGCACACTCATTTGCTTGTGCTTTAAAGGCTGAAAAGAATTCTGGGCGACAATGCTGCAGATCAGGGGGTCATTGCTGGCTGCGTTTCATCGCATAAAGAGCTCATGTAAGAGATAAAGTATTGTCTGTTGTACCGCTTATGGCAGAGGTCAATCTCAATCAGCCTCTTTTGTCAGGGGTCTCAGCACTGATATCCAAAGCATCGATTTTCTTTTTTCTTCTTGCCCATAGAACTCATAACATCTGAATTCCATTTATATTTCATAATGGACAACCTCCCTACAAGCGCAGCGATCTGCTACCTGAACAATGCCAGTTTGGTCATTGTGAAACTGAGATGGCTTTGACCGTAGTACCCTACCAGTAATTGAGTTCCTTTGCCAGTCATGTGTGGGGTCAGTTTAACTGCAGATGTGTGGCGGATGGTGAAGGGGGAAACGGGACTATTGAAATCCAGAAAGCCGCCTCCATTGTGGAGGCTGTGTTTGGGAGAGGCTGTGACAACGGTGTGCAAGGCCTGTGGGGTTTATAATAGACTAGCAATGCAGTCATTATCTGTCCAAGGACTCTAGAACGAAGCTTTTAGAGCAGATGCTCCCCTAACTCAAGGTTTGTACACACAGGAAGTCAGAAAGAAAAAAGACACAGAGCTGCCCGAAGCATAAAGGTCTATCTGGAAATATTCTGCCATGTGGGCATATCACATTCTTCTCTTCATGGCCGTTTTTCTTCATCCATCCATTTTTCCTCTAATCATGATTTCCTCTCATCGCTCTGCTCACTTTGCACGGCCTGCTTCTTTTTCCTTTGCCGACTTGTTCGGTAATGATCCTCGCTCTCTGTGATGGCTGGAATCCTTTTGTGCCGTCTGACACGTTTTATGTTTGAAAGGGAACAGAGGGCGTTTTTACAATGGCCTTTTATGCCCTGTGAGAAATATATGAGTCTTTTGGCGCAGCTAATGAAGCTGCTTTCATGTCCCCCACCAGTACAAGTGTATAGAGATGGATTGTCTAGGGCCCACACGAGCCCCAGTGTAGCCTGCAGCACATTGTAAGGGCCCCCAGTTGCTCAGTATTGATCTAACGGTGGAGCGGGGAATGAAAGAATAAAAGGAAATAAGAGAAAAGAAAAGAACAATCTCCGGTTTAACTGTTCACTAGTTTTCCGCTCGTACGCTGTTGCTGGGACAGGAGAGCAAGTGAGGTGAGTCTGTGTTGACAGGCTAAGCTCCGCCTCCGCCACTCTTGCCGCTTCACCAACACGACCATCATCATTATCAAGGTGACCATTACTCCCCCTTGTTTCAAAGACGGTCATTATGGCTTGTAAGAACAGAGCCAGGGCCAGGAAGAAAGATAAGCACAGACAGAAAATAAGGAGGGGCGGACAGATGAGAAAAGAGAGGAGAGGAAGACGAGGAGGAGGAAGGGGTGTGATGAAGAATTATGATGAGGAAAAAAGTGTGATTGGAGAAGGGAGAGAGGTGGAGAGAGAGTACGTGTGGGAATAAATGAAATAATTATGGAAGCACTTCACCAAGGGCATATTGTACTGTGCAGAAAGTAGCTTCAAGTGCACGCACGCACGCACACTGTAAAGATTCACTCATGTCAGCCGTTGTCAGCTCTTGTCAGCTCTTCGGTTAGGCCAGCGTTAACTTGTAAGGGTCTCGCTGCACTGCCGGTGGTCATGGGATATGAAGTCTCATCGTGGATTTAATTGTCTCTTCATAATCAGATTAATTAGCAGACGTATGCTTGTCAGTGGCATTCTCATACCCGCGTGGCCAAAGACACACATACACAGACCAACCACAACACCTTCCCCTCCAACCTTCATTATATCTTCCTTGTTGTTTCTCAGTACCCTCAGCTGCCCTGTGCTCAACAAGTGTAAAAGAAATGTGCGTCAAGATATGATCGAGTGTTTGTGTTAGTATTGAAATAGCCTTGTCTACACACCCGGTCTCTACATATCGCTTGGAGTATTTTTTATTTTTTTTAATAAGTTGTGTATGCTGCGTTGGAAAGCTGGGGACCGACATCTTCATCAACAGCAGGGAACAGGATTATTCTGAGCATTTAACATCTGAGGCTGCAGAACAAGGCGTGTGTGTAATATGAGGGCTGTGAGTTCAATGGTAAAACAAGAAAAGGGTTTTTTTTTCTCCTTTCTTTCTTCAAGAGTACAAGAGGGAGCGGGGTAAATAATTCATTTCCTTTGGCTCAGGGCACGTCCTATTGTCACCGACTAACAAGCACAAGGACAGGCGGCCGGCGGGCCTCTTATTGCTTGTGAACGGCAGAGAGAGGAAAAGAGGCAGAGAGAGACGGAGCGAGAGGAAGAGGGGAGGCATGGTAATGTGCTCTTTGATCCTCCCTCGTTAGCCCTTGGTGAGCTTCCTATGCTCACCGCCGCCCAGAGAGATGGTCAGATCGTGCCCCTGGCTCTGCATGGTGTGTGTGTGTGTGTACGCGTCTTTGTATTTGTGAGTGTGCCCTAGAAAAAGGACAGTAAAGACACTTCCTCTCTCTAATATAGCCCAGGTGGAGGCGCTTGCTCTCAGACAGCCAAGAATTAAAGCAACACATACAAGACTGAAAGAGCTCTTAGATTTCGCAAGAATCGACGTGCAAAGTCACATATGGCTAAAGTATGTGAACGTGCACATTAATTGTTAGCGCTGGGTGATTGCTACTTTTTTAACAAATATGGCTCAAACGTGTCTGAATCTTAAAGAGTGAGCCCTCTCCGTCCGTGTTCCAGCAGCGTTGCCGTCGTTCACTGAAAAAGCTTGTTAGAAATGGCGCTCTGAACTAATTGGCACAGTAGTGGTATCGTTTTGTATCCTCTAGTATAGTATTAGCGCTCGTCAACCCTTTACATCTTTTTGCTTTTTCCCGTTCTCTGCTTTCATGCCTACTTTAATACAACTAGACTCTTAATAAAGCTCTTCTTATTTACATATTTTTCTATTATCAGAGCCAGAAACGACTTGTCCTATTAAAATTACATTATTATCCTGTGCTGGTAAGTGCTGTTAATATCCTTATTTCATAACCAGGCGGTGATCGGACAAAATTGCTACACGCATAAGCTTTGTTTTCATCTATATTTACATGTAAAATGAAAACTCTGAAAGTTAGTTCACATGCACAGCTCGTTCATGGCTATGTAAGCTACCATGCGACAATATGCTGCAGCCACTCATTGACACAAGGGCTGCGCCTGTGTGTGGTGGTGAAGCAAGAGTTGGCACTTGCTGGGCAGTGTTATTGGGACTGTAGGGAAAGTGGTTAAATTTCGTATGAAAACATGGTCATATTATTGTTTTATTTTGGGTCATCTAGTGAGAGAAATGAGAGAGAGTGAATGAAAATGCTAGATAACAAAATATTATCTATTATTAATATTAATCCTATGTTATTCCACCTTTGTGCTTCGTCTTGATCTGAAAATGCCTTTTAAATGTGATTTTGTCCCGTTTTACTGTAGTTATGAAACGGAGGCAGTTAAGTTAAAAACTGACCAAAGGAGACAAAGATGTTTTACGTCCGTGGCTGTAACTTCATCATCGAATAATCAACAAACTACAATGAACTGGAATTTCAGATATGTACGTCGTTGTGTTCTTCTGAATGGTTTTTGGGCATGAAGGAATCGGTTGTCCTCTCTGTCTAGTTATATTGCGCTCTGTGTGTGAAAATCCTATTCATCTTTCTCTGTAGATATTTTACACTTCTATAACTGTCATTATAAGCATTGTGCTTTGTCTTTCCCCCTTGTTCTTTCTGTGCCATTGTTTGGGGGAGTGAGGAAGCAGGAGGAGGTCCAGGCCTGTGAGGGGACAAGGTCCAGGCTAATGGCAGGAAGTCTTTAAAGTTTGTAGCCACAGCATTTCATCTAAGCGCTGAGGGGGCCCCCTGGCCACAGACCCCCGCTTTGATCCTCTCCCTCTTTTTCCCAGTCTGCCTCTCTGTTGCTGTCTCTCACCATATCACCAGGGCAGAGCTCTAGGTTAATTAACAGATCTCTTACTGCATCCAGTAAAGGGATGTACGGTCCAAACACAAGTAAACACAAGCGAGAACGTGTTTGGTAGAGTGAACATTAATGTGGACACAGACACACGGCAGTAACGCAGCTAACAAGCGAGCGGAGACGAAAAAAGACCGTGAGTGTACACACAGCGTCTCACAGACACAAACACACACCGTTCCCCCTCTGTGACTCACTCTAACCAATTTCACTTATCTTTATCTTATTCTGGCACAAATCATCTCCTTGGCAATTTAGTCAATGTGATACCAATCTGCTCAATTAGATGTGTGCTGCAGGTGGATTTTATTTGATTTCATGTCATGCCGTTGTCAGGTTAAGTGAAATTTAGTTTCATTCTGTTAAAATGTCTGTTCTGTTCAAGAACGTGTGCCAGAGCAACATGTTTGGCTTTGTGAGATAATAATTTGGCAGTACTTTCTATTACAGCTCGGTAATAATACAGTAATAGTGGGGTAATAAGAAAGAAATGGCAATCATATGAGACTGGGACATTATCAAAGCAATGTCAGGTTCTTCTATATTTCGTAATGGCAGAAAATAAGTGTAACAGTATTGATACAAATGTATACTTATGAGGCAAGCCTAAACAGTAATAGTATAGAATAGATAATAATATGACCTGCTAGCAATAGAATAGTATTGTAGTAGTAACATAATAGTATAAGATAAGAGATCAATTTTAATTTAATGCTAATAACCAAAACAGGTGTGATGGCTCCTTTGCAATACCCGAAACACATTTTGAACATTGTTTTTTAAGATTTTAACTGTTAGACCATCATTTTGCTTGTATTTCATGGCTTTGATTTATAGTTATCAAAGCCATGTTAGAGTCATAATTCTAACATTTACATTTAACAAATACAGACTTTTTTCTGTTTTTTCTGGATTTCAGGTAGTCATCAATCGGAACATTCAGTATCGCACCGTCCTAGATTCTGGGTTATCACACAAAAACTACCACACATTTCTAGGTAATCATCATACTTCTAATAAGGCACAACAGCAGGAGCAAATAAAGGACTTTAAGCTTATTTCATTTCAAGAGATACATACATATAACCAAGTTCATCAGAATTGTACTGGACCAGTAAAGTCATTGCATGAAACCTGTTTTTTTTTTTTAAACAAACAACTCTTTCGTAGTGTAAAGAAGTTCAAGTATGTTCTGAAAGTGCTCACATTTAATGCACCATTCTTTCAAAAAGCAGACAATGAATAGACTGAGATGTCTTAAGAAAATTATGTACAATTTTACCCTCATAACAGTTTTCATCCTTTAGCCAGCCTGCTGTCTTTACAAAGAAATGATTGACTGTTGTAAATCAAAGGAACACGTGGGCATGACTACTTGACTGGACAACTTTACCCTGGCAGGTCATGGACACTGTCTTTTGTCAGCGAGAGGAAGAAGAAAGGAAAGTAGAAAACTCATGATGATTCAGACCTCTGGCTTGGATGAAATTTACAGTTCAGACAACACAATGCTTCCTGAAGTAAAATACTTTTTTTTTTTTTTTAATCCAAGGATTATTCTCTGTCTTTGCAGTTGTCACACTTTGCAGCAGGTTCAGACCGTTTATTTCATGCCACCACTCTGATCACTTACATTAATTTATTAAGTCTGGTTTCTGTCAGTACGTGAAAGAACGGGTTAAATCAAACAATACACACTGAAATACTCACTTCACTGCTGTGTTTTAGCTGGTGACAGCAGTTAGCTGCTGTCCATTTCTCTTGATCTGCCCACATATGTTCAACTAACCAGATCAACAGTTAATGTTTGAGTCCTGTCTTCATTAATGTTGTTTTTATCATGTCAGTTATCTAACTGAACTCATGGACTGCATGGCTTCAAGTAAGGTAACTGGGTCAGAGGGAAGAGTCCAGAGTTGGAGAGAAACTGTCTCTATCCTGAAACTACCCAACGTGCAAAATGTCAGTGTGTCGATGGATCGATGACTGGTCGACGTTCTCATGTCTGTGACTTCACATTTCTGTCTTGAGATGAAATGAGATGCTTGAAAGTAAAGATTTAATACAGTGTCAAGCATCAATTACAGTAGGTACAGTAGCTCCATGTGGATGGAGATTGCAGCAGATTTTGACACTGTTATGAATAACACAAACACAGAATGGTGAGCAAGAGTTGGAGTGGGTGGGAGGGCAGATTTTCCAAAAGTTACACCAAATTGTGATGCAATTAAACAGCCATCAGTAGCCATTTGTATCAGTATTCTTCAGCTAACAACTCTTTAATATCTCATTCAATAAAAGCCAGCTCTCTCAGCCAGCCAGAGAGCTACATTTGATCTAAGAGAGGGCACGGTAGCTGACCCTGTCGCCTCTCCTCTCCCCTCTCCCCTCTCCTACTGTGTATGTGTGCTCGTTTATGTGTGTGTATGTGTGTTGTACTTGTGGAGAGGTATTAGCCTAATGGCAGTTGCATTCAAACACTTTTATTAGCTTTTCACATGCCTCTGCTGGGCTCCAGCCACTGTTTCAGAGCCACTCGCTTTAACGCGGTGTGTACACGCACGCGGGCACACACACACACACACACACACACACACACACACACACACACACACACACACACACACACACTCTTTTGCTACCTCTGTCAAGCACCCACACCCTCCAACATACACACACAGTCACAGGTCTCTAAGTGAGACAGGGCCCTGGGTAATTTGCTGTAGTGGAGCAGAGTGGCACTAAAAGCCTGCTGGGTAATTGAGAGGCTAGGGGACGGAGTGAAGCCGACTGCCCTCTGCATGTGTGTGTGCACGTTGAAGTGTGTGTGTGCGTGTGCGTATAAGTGAAGGCCCCTGCTCTCTCTCATTATGCTGTGGCTCCTGCTTGCCTGTCATTGTCTGGACGCGGCGCCCACAGAAAGCAACAGTAATGCGCAGTGACACACGGCGTGTGTGTTGGCCTGACTGTGCGCGCGTGCGTGTGTGATGTGCAATGAGACATCATGTCCTCTGAAAAATAACAGTATCCTCACCCTGCCCTCTCCCATCTCCTACACATGTGCACAAAATGCAAACACGCATAAACACACACATTTATCATTCCACTAGTTGTATCTAGTCCGAAGTCAGATGGCAAACAGTCTCCCCCTCTCCACCCCCGCCTCACTTATTCCCTTCCCTTTGCTCTGTTAACCCCTTTTCATCTCATAGCATTTATCTTTACTGTATGCATATCATGTATACTTGTCCAGATGTGTTATTACTAATTATGATGGCACCACTAGAATATTTTCTTTTTTTTACGCACATGAGTTGGCATTTTTTGCAACTTTTCCTCTAACTGCTCTACACATTGGTTGGTTTAACTACATTTAGAGTGCAACACAATATTACAGTGTTATTAACAAAGATTTTGTTTATCCCGCAAGATTCATGCAAATATTTTTGGGCTGTATTTAATGAGTTTTGTGTGTCACAATAAAATTTCATATCGTTTTGATTAAAAAATGAATTTCTGCGAGAAAAGTGTTGAGACCACCGATGCCGTGATGGTGAATTACTCCGACATACTCAGAAAGATTTTCCACTGTAACTTGTATGTAATCGACTCTTGAAGATAGAGCAGTCTTCAGATTAAAGGGTATATGCTTTGAATTGTGGTGGAATTGTTTTTATCACAGCTTTATTCATTCAGCCATGTTCCTTTTTCTTCCCCTTTCCTCTTCAGCATCAGCCACTGTGGTGGAGATCAATACACTGTCTTCTTTCCTCAATATCTGTCACTCACAATTTCTTCAGACAGACCTTTTGCTATGCATGCATGAACTACTCAAATAAAACTCAATACTGGTTTTCTATGACAACAATATGCGGCCTTCTGTAGGGTCCTTGAGCAGGACAGACAAGATTATAGCACACTTTTAATCTAATGATTTATAAGAGACCATTTTTGCCTTACCTGGAAAAAAAAAAGTACAATTAGACATGGATTTATTGTTTGTCTATAAAGAGACCGACCTTGTGCCAACAGAAGCTCCAACTTTCCTTGAAAAATCCAACAAAACTTTTTATAACTTTGCTGTGGACGCTGCTGCTTCTTGAGGCTTTAGGGGTTTCTTTGTTTTTGTTTTTGTTTTTGTTTTATTCAGTTGATGCCTAAACACTGTTTGGTGTGTCAGCTTCTTCATTTATACCAATCAACCACAACCAGCCCCTTTGTTCTGTGGAAATAGTTATGACCCTTTGGGGCACGGATGTCGCTGGCAGCAGATCCCTTGGGTCCTGTCCATTGGAGGATGGGACCATGGTGGGATTGGCTTGGTCAGTGTCTTGGACTCCTTGTCCGGTTCCTTAAATTGCTCCTGGAACGTTTTTTGCGGTGTGGTGTAGCACATTGTTCTGCATTTTATCATGTCTCAACCATGGAAGCTGGACAAAGCATTCTTTGCACAAGACTTATGTGTCTGCCTTTTTTATATGTGGTCGGATCTTGTTTTGGGCCCCGAGTTAGATGAGGCTGTCACCATGGAGGATTCTGGATCAGGATTTGGTATCTCGTCAGGGCAAGGGGAGACGGGTGGCGGAATAGTTACTCCTGCAGACGATGTCCGGACCGGATCTTTCAGGGCCGGGGACAGCATTTTCTTAACAAAAAACGGCAATTTATAGTTCTCTTCATTTTGAATAACCGGTATGTTTTTAAGGTTGCGATGGAGAAGCCCAGCGTGCAGATTCACATATGCAATTGCCTGTTTTTATTCCTCAGCTGCATTCAGTAAAGAAGAATACTAGGGTCAGAACCAATCAGAGGTAGATTATGGGCAGGTCTGTGCTGGATGTTGGTGGGAGGAAAAAGAATAATGCCACACATGGTCATGGTCATGGGGGGAGCATCACCCGAGATTGGGTACCAAGCCCCAAGTGCGATAGCAGAAGGATCGTTGAGTACGAGAGGAACTGACCTGAAAGATAGAATCATGGCAAAGCTTGAAACCTGGATCCCCCATAGCCGGTTACTAAGACTATGTGAAGTACCCTCAGAAGATCTGCTAGGTGATGTAAAAGCAGCATTACGGACGATACCTACAGCCACGATTACCGAAACTATACACTACGGCAGCAATGATCAGTGTGATGCTTGGCTGCAGGTTGAAAAGCCACAAGGAGCAGTACCTTGTGACCTTGAGACTAGAGGCTAAGATCAAGGTAGCACGAAGGGAGGTTAGCATACTATTGGAGAAGGAGACTAGAGACAATCCAGCACATAATAGCAGGGTGCAAGATGCTAGCAGGCAAGGCATACATGGAACGCCATAACCAAGTGGCCGGCATAGTATACAGAAACATCTGTGCTGAATATGGCCTGGAAGTCCCGAGGTCAAAATGGGAGACGCCGCCTAGGGTGGTAGAGAACGACCGAGCTAAGATCCTGTGGGACTTCCAGATACAGACGGACAAAATGGTGATGGCTAACCAACTGGACATAGTGGTGGTAGACAAACAGAAGAAGACA
>VUQR01016785.1:0-52651 GCA_015108515.1 Hemichromis elongatus
GTCAAAATTCGTACTTGTAAGTTGAAACTTGAGTGCAGAGTTTCACGGGCATTTTTTTTTGCTAAGTCCACACACAAATCTTTTTTACGCACACACAAATTCTTTTTACACATACAAATCTTTTTTTACACACACACAAATTGTTTTTACACATACAAATCTTTTTTACACACACACAAATTGTTTTTACACATACAAATCTTTTTTACGCACACACAGATTCTTTTTACACATACAAATCCCAATTTACAAATACAAAACTGATTTACAAGTACAAAATATTTATGACCACAATTTGAGCCCATACTAGTCCACCCTCATTGTTTGGGTTTCGACTTCCTAATGGTTCTGCTGATTTCTCTAAAACTGTTGACATCCTGAAGGTAAGCTTCCAGATCCTGACTAAGAGAGGCAGAGCTGACTGTGTGCTTCCCTCTGGGGAGGAAATTCCCTTGAGACATCCTCAACCCCCCTCTTCCAACAACCCCCTCCCATGCACTGACCTCTGACCTGGACCATTATACTTCCCCAGGAAACAGAGGGACCGACACTCACTAAAACCGCCCACAAATGTACACAATTTTTTTTTTTTTGCAATTTAAACTGGCATTTTGTATAAAAATATATATATTTTAAATGTAAATCGCAGATCTCAAACGGCTGTAATGGAGGCACTCCACACTAGCAAAAAGTCAATAGATGGTAATAAAGCTCCAGTTACAGCAGAGGCCCATGTTGTGTCTTCTGCAGCTTAAAGGAAAAAAAACACTGCGTGGGTGCTAAAAATCTGTTTTGCATTATCAGTGTAGGATTATATAAAAAGTAAAAAAGACTCGAAATGCAATAAAGTCTCCTTCAGAATGACTGTGCCCTCTAATCTCTTCTAGTGTATACATGAGTTGCTTTACTTATTGGTAATAATATGAAACCAGTAATTTGACGTTTGACGTCGGTTGCCTCACATGAAGCCAAGTGTAATTGCTTTATTTACTGTTAGAGTCTCTAAAGGAAATTGACAGTGTTTATAGATTCAGCATTTGCATTATAGGAAAAAATTTAATGTGCCGCATCAGTCTTGTGTAATTGGCTCCTACCAGGTATTACATTTAACTACACGCAGCATTAAAGCTGTGCTGTAAGCACTGTACGTACTCACTTTCTGCCACTTTTGTGGAGATCTCCGATTAAACAGCAGCACATTTGTGTTGCACCAGGAAATTTGCCCACGCCAAAGAAACACACATACACAAAACTAATAACTGCTATCGGTTTTCTCCACAGGCATCACGAGAAGGGTGCAGGTGGAGATTAAAGAGATTAAACAGAAAAAAAAATATCTCAATGTAAACAAAATATCAGCATGAATAAAAAAACTAGTAGATATAACATTCCTGAAAAACTGCACTCATGATATCCATCAAATGAACTATAACTTTATGAATCCTTTTAGTTATTTCTTTTAGAGATTTTGTGCTATTTTATGGTTTTCTTATTTCTTCTATAGCTCAGGTTTAGATTTCAGAACAGGTTATTGGATAATACAACACAATAGGTATACAATAAGTAAGAAATTGTCATGATATTAAACCATCCATTCATTTTCTTGCACCTATTTCATTCAGGGAGCGTATCCCAGCTCTCCCAGGGTGAGCAGCGGGGTAAGACCCTGGGCAGGTTGCCAGTATGTTGCAGTGTTAACACAGAGACAGGCATGTGTTTGGACTGTGGGAAGGCACATGCAGAAAGGTTCCAGCCTGGATTCACTCCCATGACTTTCTTGCTGTAAGGTGGCTGCACTAACCACTGCACCACCTAATACTAGACCAGTACTTCCCAAAGTTTTGGGCTTGCACACCTCACTAATCTCACCTTTTGATTCCCAAAGAGTACAGATGATCTCATATTACCAGGTGCTGTCCAAAGATTGGACCCCTGTACCGTGTTAAAGGGGAGAGAAAAGAAATGATACTCAAACTATTCTCCAATTATATCTTCAACTGTGTAATTCACAAAGCACAAAAGACTCAATATAAAGAGAAAAAATTCAAACGAAGAATATGAAAATCAGCCACAGCCCTTTCTCTCCTACATTTACAAACTTCAGAGGGCAGCTCCTAAAATTAGACTTGCTGGACTAAACTACTGCTACTTTTAAATAAGCTGTGAAGGGGTCTTCTAGCTGTACTTTTAGTGGGAAAGGGTCTGGGAACAGTCTGTTTCTGGGTTTTCTATTCTTGTGTGCATAAAAAAACAAAGCACACCGATCCACTAATGTGGCCAGACAGAGAAGTCTAAAAAGGAGACAGACAGTAAGTGACTGTGACTCTGTTGCATCTGCAGGCTTCCAACACCTCGCACTGTACTTCATTTATCACACATAACTATCTCCCATCCTTAGATCTACGCTCTCTCTGTGTCGACTCACTACCCCTCCTTTTTCGTTCTCTTTTGTCGCGCTGAGAAACGGCTACCAGGGCCAGTAACCCGGCAATGCGGCAAAGCAAGCATTATTTCCACTGCCTTCCATTACTATGACAACACCTTTTGAAGCCTGAAGGCTATTGAGACTTTAAGAGAGACAGGCGATTTTAAACCCCCAGGGTAGTTCATTTATTTCTTGTCTCTGAGTGTAATCTCCCCAAGTGGTGGTGGCGGGGGGAGAAGCCAGCTAAAAGCCCCACTTGCACGTCTCATCCAGTATTTAAAAAGGGAAAAGTCAGGAGCAAGACAACGGAGACAAACCCTGTTATACTGTATGTCAGTGGATAAATGATGAGAGGAGGGTTAGCTGTTTTAAAAAGATCTATTTATTCAGCTTTTCTCTTGTTATTTCAAAGACACTAAAACAAAAAGGGCAAAAAAAGAAGAAAAAAGCCACATAAGGACTTTTTCACTGTCCCTCTACAGCAAAGAGTCAAATATACACAATACTAATTTTTTTCACAATGTGTAGCAGCTATTTCAACACTTTAAGGGAGCGTTTTGAAATTTGGGAGGATATTCTTATTTCCTTTTTTTATTTTCCGAACATCTACTTTCATGACAGACTCGTGAATGTGAAGCTGGAGCTAGGAGAGAGAGTGTAATTACATCTACCAACCAGAAGCTTTAAATCTCAAAGATTATCCTGTGATACGATCTAATTTGTTTAACTGTACAAAAAAAGTGTGTGAGCTTTAAGAGACAACAGCAAAAGACTCCTCTAAGGAAATTTGATTATGAAATGATCAATGAAATGATCTTAAAATAATTTAAATAAAAGCAAAAAACCTTTAAGGTATAATCTTTTTAGCAGAAAAGGCAAAAGTGCACCAGCCTAATGCCATCTGGTGAGGTCAGTGTATGTGCAAGGAATCACTGTGAGGCAGAAACGCTCCATTTTGCCCCTTTTTGACTGAAGCGGCTTGTTTGAGAGGTTGTGTGTACTGTCAAATACTGTGATTTATTAAGAAGCCGAACATGAGGGGATGTATAAAGACCAACTGGCACTTTTAGAGTTTACAACATTGTGTAAACCTTCAGAGTTTAGTCAACTTTGGACTAGCCTTATAAGCTTTCACCCCTTGTTTTCCAGTCTTAGCTGTAATCTCATGTTTACATACAGACATGAGAGGGGGGATTAATGCTTATCTGCCTCTAAGAGCCTCATTAAGCATATTTTGTAGAAATGTACAGTACAAGGAGTTGTAACCCTACCCAGACAAGATTACTGTCAGCTGCCACAAGTAATGGGTTCAAGCTCTGGTGAAGAGGCAGAAGCATGTGTATTTTCAGTCTTACATAAATACCACTTTGGTGTGCCAGCATGCTAAAAACATCCATTCCAAACTCTAATTTGAGGGATAATGTGCAGATGTACAAAGTTTTTTTGAATTATGTAAGGGCGTATGTCTAAGGGAGAGGGGGAGAAAAAAGAAGAAGCAGTCTCTTGATCTTGCCTGGGTGGGCCCCACTTGCCGCCCTGCCTTTAAAATCACAAGTGTGTCTCGCCTCTATAAAAAGCACGGCCTCGCCTTTGCTCTGTATACTTACTGAGGAGTAAGTATGGGAGCGCAGCAGGGGCCCAAATGTAAATTAATGGGCTCACTACAGTCCACTACCACAACAAACCAACATCACGGACCATTTAAATGTTTAAATTGTATCATGTATTGTAGGTTTCAAGGCCAACCTGAGGACTTCTGAGGGCAGTGAAGGAGACGTGCTTGCAACCCATAACCTTAGTTCATGTAGTGGGCATGACATGACACAGAAGGTTAAAAAATACAAAACATGTGCAGTTACAGAGATGGAGCTGCAGTTCAGCAGTGCAGAACTCCTGAATTTTCCTGAGGATCAAATGCTTTAAAGTGTGAACAACAGAAGGCTCATGATCGCATTAGCTGTGCTCTTAAACAACTTTCTCAAAGCCAACATGTGTTTAAACATCTGTCTGAAGCATCTGGCCTCTTTCTTGAAAGAACGCCAAGGCTGGGACTTTTTCCATAAACTGAATCAGAGATGGTCTCCTGTTTGAGCCTAATAGCATGTGGCTCAGAAGACACAGAACAACAGCTGAGTAAAAAACTGAGGTGTAGCTCCTGGCCGTGTTGCTTTTAATTCATGCTGCGGATGTACGCAGGTCCTGTTTCCTGGTCTTCTTAGAGGTCATGTCACGCCTAAATATCTGGATGTCACTCACAGCTCACCGTGAAGCACGTGAGTTAAATTTGATCACTTTGTTAAATGTAAACTTTCCATTATGATAAGGATGAAAAACAAGGGCAGAGAGGTTTCCTTTGGGACTCCAACCTTTACAGGAGCTGAATAAAAGAGCATCAACTATGGAGTAAAGTATCCTTAAAATAGAAACCTGACTCTGAAGGAGAGGGTGGTATGAGCTATAATGTAAGCATCCGTAGATGCCAAAATGAGGCCACTTCACTCAGTGAATATTTAGCTTTGAAGCATAAAATATTAACAGCTTTTCCAACATTAAATCTGGGCACAATCTCCCTGTGGTGTTAAAGCAACCTTAAAACTGGTCCAAGAATAAGCTACTTGTGGTAAATGTTTTGAAGACAACTCAAAATTATGATTTCCACGAGCTCTGTGTGTGATAGGGAGGGGTGTATTTCAGTGCCGTTGGTGGCTCTCAGTGGCTCTCAAATGTTTTCTGGCATGTCCCTATACACAGTCCTGGGGACCAGTTCACTACAATAACTGTTTAAATTATTGGTGTATACTCACTGATATAGAAGGTGCCCGGTGCCTGGTGATCATCAAACTGAAGAATGAGGAGATTGCTGGTTTGACTGTCGTGGCGTAGCCACAGGGCCACTCCTAAGATCACACCTCCGGCCAGCTGTCCCAGAAAGAAACAAAAAAAAAAGGTTTTAATTATTCTGTTTCATAATTTTTGGTCCCTTTGATGAATTATTTATGATGATCAGACCCACCTAAGTGTTTGAAATGGAAGAAAAAAAATGTAAGCATCAATATTAAAATGATCCTGTAGTTTTTAAATTTCAATGACTTTTTAAAACAGACCCAGCCGCATGTTTTACATCTGACAGCACCGTGAAATCTAAGACGACATTAAACCTGACTTTCTTGAGATCAAATCCACACCAAAGCCTTTCTGCTAATATCTGTGTGTGTGTGTGTGTGTGTGTGTGTGTGTCTTCAGCAGTGACCTGTCCCACTGTCACTTAAGAAAAGACAGGACATCCTGACATTTCAGCGACCTGAGGCACAGACGTGTCCACGCAGCATTGTTTAAAAATGCCTCAACTTTAACTCCCTGATCTCTCTTCAAAATTCTGTATTTGATGAAGCAAAAATATCTTGACAAGTGTCATCATAGAACAGCTAAAGTGCATGCATATTATTTTTCACATGCCTGTGTTTATATCTGCACTTTTCTTTTCTTTTCTTTTTTTGGCCATGGCTGAAATCCATTGTTCTCAGCAAACAGGAAACAGAATCCTCAGCATGAAAAATAGCATTAGGAATTAGGAAGAAGGGGCTTAGAGTTTTTACAATGACAGGCATAGCAGCAAGGCCAGTAGAGGAAACACTCAATCAAGCACAGCATGTCCAGGATATGAGTATTCTGTTCGTCCTAAAAACAACAACAACAAAAAAACCCCAACCCACTCTAAACAGGCAAACCAAATGGAAATCTAAAAACAACCCACATAAATGGTAAATTCTGCGCTTAAAGTGTAGTTTGCAGCGAAGTACTGATGTACCTACGTTACGCTGTTTAACTACTGTGGCCTGTCCCTTATACTGCAGCAAGGGAAAGGGGACTGCCTTGAGAGGAGCTCAGTTTACATGGTGAATGTACTAAAATGATCATTTTGATGTGAAATTTAGCATTGTGCAGTTTGAGCGCTATGTTTAGGAATCAAGGAATTTGGGAATTCTTCTAACAGTCAGAAGGAAACGCCTCTTCCCGGCACCTAAACATGTTCAGTCTTTTTTTAAAACAGAAAACTTTTTTTGTTGTTGTCTGGAGTTCACAGCTAAGGTGAGCACTAGTTAAATCAGTGGTTGACCTGAGTTGATGAGAGACGGGCAGAGGCAAAAAAAAAAGAAAAAAAGAAAGTACAATCCCAGTAAAAAGACTTGGGGGGGGAGACCAGCCAGCCTAGAGGGCTTCTACCTCCCGGCCCTTTCAGTCACTTTGCACTAGTGCTCAGTCAGGCTGAAAAGAAGTTGGTGAAGGGTGGGAGAGCATTTTTAGCTCCTGCCATACCAACAGTTCATGCGCTGTGTCTGTGTGGATGGATGGACGCTGCCCTTCTCCCTAAGAAGGAGCAGTTTAATTTGTAGAGCAGCGCAGGAGGGAAACTCCTCTGTGCTTATCTTTTTAAAATTATTTTAAGCTACGAGCTTCGCAGATGTTTAAAAATGCAGCTGTTAAATCAGTTTTAAGAAAGAGAGAGACATTAAAAGATGAAGAATGGGAGGAAGTCTAGGTTACTCAAATAAACTCAGCATTAACTTCAGAGAACAAAAAATATGGTCGACTCACCCAGAAAATAAAATTAAAGAAGAATAACATATATTTAATGCATTTCGTACAGCCCGTAACAGCCATGTTTCCAGGTCTTGTCAGCTCGTCCTTACGCCCAAATCAAACAAGTTGTGAGAGTGAGAGAAGTCTACTTCCCAGGATCACACAGTCACTGCCAGAGGGGGGGCTCAGTTTGATCACACAAGTTGGGGTGGAAGCGCTCAAACAGCAAACTCCTCCTTTATAATCAAGAGTGAAAACCGAGACAGGAGGACTGCCCAAGTGGACAGGAGGCCAAGCGAATAACAAGCTGCCCGTCTGCCCGAGCGAAAAAGTAAAAAAATCCAATGATTTCATAAAATGTGAATATTGTGACTATTCAATAACAGAGTTAAGAAAGAAAGAAAGAAAGAAAGAAAGAAAGAAAGAAAGAAAGAAAGAAAGAAAATATCTCAGTGTTTGCTTTTGTTTTGTTACTTACTCTTTTAGTTAGATTATGGAGCAATTATCTCAACTTTAATGACTATTTTTAAATATTTCAATTGATTCAGACCATAAAATTTCCTTTCTTTGAGCAGTCGCGCCCTCTGCTGGCGATATTTAAGCATGCTGTGCAGCACCAAACTTGCGCTAATCTTGAATCGTCTACGCTTTTTGTGTTCATATCTGAGCTATCACCTTTTTTTCGGAACTCTCCTGCAATCCACGAAACTCTATCGTCTTTTTATTATTATTATTTTTATTTTGTAATACTACGAGCAGATGTGCGCGTTCATGGCTTCAGGGTCACACCTACAGCCAGCTGTGCGTGAAGACGATGAAGACTTTCCCCAGCAGCATCCCGACTGTTAGAGGCGCTCACCCAGCATTTACCCTCCGGGCGACGACGTTCAGCGAGCAGGAGGAGGACAAGAAAAACTGAGCAACGATGATTATTTGAGCATCCTTACAGTAATTGTGGGACTTTGACAGTGTGTTTTTAATAAACGCGGGGCTCTCCACTGGGCATGCTCCATCTGAAGCGCTGTGCTCGGTGAGAATAACAGGCAGTTTGGGCGTTTTTTTTTCTTCTTTATTTCTTCTTCTTGGAGGAGGTTTGTCGCCCTCTCATCTTTGATTTTCTTTAACAGCAGTGCAGAGAACGGGATGGTCCTCCCATCAAAAAAGAGCGAGGGATGTGTTCTTCTCAGCGATGCATGAACAGCAGTGAAGTCTGTGAGCGAGGCAGCATCTCGGCGCTGAGACAAAGACCTGCTGCTTAGTGGCGGCGTGTCGTTAAATTCAGGAAGGGAGCGGGACTGTGAAGGAGGTGAGTCTGTAGGCAGCAACAGAAGGACTGAGCAGCTCCATCAGGAGCTTTCCACCCAGCACCACTACCATCATCATCACCGCAGTCACCTTGCTGTGAAAGTCATAAACCTTCCTCAGGGCTGATCTCATCAACTGTCGCATCCTGGTGAGTTTAAAGAGCTGGATTTATTCTATCGGCGTTTGTCCTCTCTTTATATATATATCTCTCGACATCTTGGATTTATCGATGATGTGACGTCCATTCTTAATGTGATGCCATTGGCTGCATTGGGTTTTGGATTCAGTTTCTCTACCTTCCAGCGAGCCTGGCAGCCCTGAGCGTTTTTGATCCTCCAGCTGAATGAATGAATGAATGCTTGCAGAAAATTCAGGGTTTAGAGGGGAATGCGTTTCAGATTGCCCTGATTTCTTTCACAGCTGCTGAGAAAAGGACTGGTTGCTTTGTGCGCTGCTTTCCTTATGTAATTGTTTCCGTCACCCTGATCACTCCTGTGCATGGTCTACACTGTGCGCCTAGACTTACCTTTGCGATGAAGGGAACTTATTGGAGAAATGCCTAAGGGACGCGATGGGCCTGAGCGACGACAAGGATCGCATTGTGATAAACGTGGGAGGGATCAGACATCAGACATACCGCAGCACCCTGCGCACTCTACCTGGCACTCGCTTGTCCTGGCTGGCCGAGCCTGATGCGCCCAACCACTTTGACTATGATGCCAAGATCGAGGAATTTTTCTTCGACCGCCACCCTGGCGTTTTTGCACATATCCTTAATTACTACAGGACAGGTAAACTGCACTGCCCGGCCGATGTCTGCGGGCCGCTATATGAGGAGGAACTGGCCTTCTGGGGGATTGATGAAACAGACGTGGAGCCATGCTGCTGGATGACCTATCGCCAGCATCGGGAGGCAGAAGAAGCCCTTGATAGTTTCAGCGGGGGGGGCCTGTTAGACCTGGGGAGTGATGATCCGGAGCCAGAGCAGGAGCATGCTGAGGATGATGTGGATGAAATGACAAGAAGGCTGGCTCAGGGAGACTCTCCTGATACCAGAAATGGGAGCCTGTGGAGTCGGTGGCAGAAACGATTTTGGGCTCTGTTTGAGGACCCTTACTCCTCTAAATATGCAAGGGTGAGTCACTTTAAAAATGTCTTTGTGTTATTCTTGTTCTTATGGTAAATTAAGGTATGTTCTAAATGTTATGCAAAGTAAAAATGTTCTGGTGTTCTTGTCATAATGCATTAACAGTAAAACACTTGCTAATTGGTCCTCCTCTGCTCCTTGGTGGTGAAACAAGGGCGTTTGGTGGCGGGACTGTAGTAGAAAGGGCTTTTGACGACCTTGAAATTGCTCTCCCGAGGGTCTCCACAGCAGGTCGATGAGAGTGCATGAGGGAGAAAGAGGAGGAAAGTGGGGAATGAACCAACTTCATGTAGAAGAACTATTTGCATGAAAATCACACTTATACCCTCATCTTATCTTGCTGAAAAAGATAAAGAAACTAATTTTGAATCTCACAGATCTTTGGATAGATATTTCGACAACACAGGGTTCCCAGGGCAGGCTAGCTTTTTTGGTTAAATAGGTCATCTGCACATTAGGAAACCAGATCTTTGGCACCACCACATTTTTTTTCTGTGGCAGACCTCCAGACAAAATTAGGTTGCTGTTAGTAGTGAAATTTTTAGTCTTTGTTACGGGCACTTTTCCATCAGGGTGTAATATTTGCCATTTGTGACAAGGACGACTTTACACCTTTTTTAAAAAAGTCTCTAAAACGACTGCTGTGCTGCATGCTGCTTTAACAGCTGCTGTTGTAGCTGTAGTAATTAGTTATCAGGCACCAATCCAGACAGAGTAAACTGCATTGACTTGTTCTCACTCTTCCAGAAAGCATTATGGAATAAGTGCCACCCGCCACCCGCCCCCCGCCCGTCACATACACACTTCCAAATTTGATTTTCTTCACAGAGGAACGATTCCCCTAGCAGAAGCTCAGCTGTGTCCTACATTTAACAACAAGCATGACAAAAGCAGAGCAGGGATCGACTCCACAAAGACAGGCAGGAAGATTAATTAGAAGTGAGCCTCAGAGTTAATTACTGACTCTATTCACAGTAGATACATCAGTGGAAAAACCCTTGCCACTGCACATCACAGTAGACCCATGGTTTGCCAGCAACAGTGAAAATTAGCCAATAAGGAGCAAAAAGTCGTCAGTTGTTGCCCTCCCTCCAGGCCACACTGTTCCTAACTGTCACACAGACACATAATTTAGGAGGCAGTCTGATGAGACGCAGTGTTTGTTTAACAGTTTGAAGGGTGGGATGTTCAGAGGGCTGAGCGACCCTGTTTGTTAGGAGGCATCAGTGGCAAAGCAGCTCAAAGGATGAGGCTTTATCGCACTTGAGTTTGTATGGTAGTGGCAGCAGTGGCGACTTGCCTACAAATAAGGATTGTTTTCATCATTTTTTTTATTTTTTTTATTTTCTGTGTCAAAGTAGAGAGAAAAAACATGCTTAGTGCAACTCCCAAAAATTCAAATCAGAATGAGATTTAGATTACAGTCATTTAAACTCAGAAAGCCAGCAGGTGTTGATTATGACTCCAACAAGTGCAGTTGTTTGAAGTCATTGTTTTGCAGTGTGGTGGTGCTGTGCTGTATTACTGTCTAAGGAGTACTTGTTTCTTTTTTTCGTGCGGCACATAGTGGAGAGGGGGTGGACAGAAACAACAACATTATGCAATTTGATAAAACACCACCACTTATTAACGCCTTGAAACTTGGCAAAAAAACCCTCTTACATCATATCTGCAAAAGCTGAACGTTATTATCTCGACTACTGCGTGTTTATTAAAGTCCTCTCACTATTCGATTGCCTGCGAATGCCGTTCCTTTTGAATGCGTAAATGCTAAACATTTTACGCCAAATTCGTGTTACATAACAGTGTGTAGATGCACATTGTGAACTGGGATGTTGTCTCTCTGAACAAAGAGGACAGCTCTGCTGACAGGAGTTGGTGCTTCTGCAGTCAACACAGCTTCCCCCTGGACCATCATGCTAAGATAGAAGGAAGGCAGGCATTCATAAGGAGCAGTGATTTCCTCAGCACGAGGCAATGAATTGCCACTGATGAGACATGATGATGAAGGCCTGTTTTCTATCTTCTTATTATTATAATGCTGCATCGCCTGTCTTAGTGGCCCCACTTTGAATGAAACCGACTGACAAGTACAGATCATTCCCCTATCTCAGAGGGACTTCATGCCCAGACCTGCCCTTTTCCAACTTAGTCATTCATTATTCCTCCCTGCTACTTAACAAGGCTGTGCATTAGTTTGAAAACTACAGCAGGGCCTCATTTAAGGAAGGCTTTATGCACGAGTCGATTGCTATTGATCCAACATTTGCAATTCATAGGATCATTAAGCAGATATTTGCTGTTCCGGTGCACTTCTCTGTCCACCTTTTTTCCTTTGATTGAACTTAGATTCCTGTTTACTGTTGTTACTTTTTCCCCCTACAGTAAAGAGCATGAACAACAACCCATGCTGTAAACCAGTACTGCAGGAGGACAGGGTTGGGATCGATACCCAGGGGACAGCACTGTATCTGTTACACCCATGTAGTATGGAGGAATAACAGAACCTAAATGTGAAGAAATTTGATCATCTAATCAATACTAGAGGGTGAAGTACTTTTTTTCCCATTAAGGGAAATTATGGCTTCACATAAAAGTCTGTCCTCAGCTCAGTGAGCCTCTCAGCTCACTGTGATTCCCAAGAGCTTGATGATCTGGACAGTATGACCTTGTGTAAGGGAAGACCTGCTGTGGTGATGGAGCTGAAAGGAAGAGCCCCAGCTAAATTTAATCCAGGGGGTTGACACTAGTGTCCTGTCCTCTGCTCATGCTGCTGCAGGAGCTTAATAATTATGTATGTAGCATCCCCTTGAAAATGCCATGACCTTGATATACAGCACATGGATGAGAAGGAAGAATAGCAAGTTTGCATTAATTGTCCCTTTTGCAGCAGCGCTTCATATTCAAGACACAGATCAGAGAGGAGTGCAGCTGGGGTGTCATTGCCACCGTAACTGTCAAACTAGATGCCACTGTCTGAGATAGAAGATTGAGTTGCATTGTGTCTTACTAAGAATGGCTGCTAGGCCATCAAGCTTGATTACACTGCATGTATTAGTGTGCTCATTCTCCTTTCTGTCCTTCTCCTCTTTCTTCTTTCCTTGATTTTTCTGCCCCCTATTTCCTGCTCAGTGGGTGGCTCTGGCCTCGCTGTTCTTTATTCTGGTGTCCATCACCACCTTCTGTTTGGAGACCCACGAAGCCTTCAATCCCATCATCAACCGCACTGAATGGGACGTGGTGGGCAATGAGACAGTGATGAACACCTACCAGGAGACTGAGACCGCCATCTATCTCACCTACATCGAAGGTGTCTGTGTGGTGTGGTTCACTTTTGAATTTCTAATGAGAATAACTTTCTGCCCAAATAAATTTGACTTCATTCGGAATGCGCTGAACATCATCGACTTTGTGGCCATCCTTCCCTTCTACCTGGAGGTGGGCCTAAGCGGCCTCTCCTCCAAAGCAGCTAAGGATGTGCTCGGTTTCCTGAGAGTGGTCCGCTTTGTGCGGATCCTGCGTATTTTCAAGCTGACCCGTCACTTTGTTGGGCTGAGGGTGCTGGGCCACACACTGAGAGCCAGCACCAATGAGTTCCTGCTCCTCATCATCTTCCTCGCCCTCGGGGTCCTCATCTTCGCCACTATGATCTACTACGCTGAACGAATTGGAGCTAACCCCAACGACCCAAGAGCCAGCGAGCACACACACTTCAAGAACATCCCGATTGGATTCTGGTGGGCCGTGGTGACCATGACGACCCTCGGCTATGGAGACATGTACCCTCAGACAACCTCTGGTATGCTGGTTGGAGCTCTGTGCGCCCTGGCAGGTGTGCTGACCATCGCCATGCCCGTCCCCGTGATTGTCAACAACTTTGGAATGTATTACTCACTGGCGATGGCAAAACAGAAACTACCAAAGAAAAAAAACAGGCATATCCCTCGGGCACCCCAACCAGGCTCTCCTAACTTCTGCAAGACAAGCATCAGCTCCCAGCATCAGAGCCCCATTGCCCATGATGATGTTTTCGAGATAAAGTTTCAAGGTAAGAAACAAACGTGACATACTTTCTAATAAATGAGTTGTATTTCTATTTGTCATATCGCTATTGTGCTGTTTCACTGTTTGTCTGTTCCCACACTTCAATCAACTTAAGATTCAGGCATGAGATTAAACAAAACGAGTTCTGAGCTCATAACAAATCAATAAAATATGTAATGAAAAGCATATTTGACTGGATAGGGGAATAGAGAGATTCAACAGACTGTGAGTAATCTTGATATTGATTTTGCACTCCTTAATGTGGTGATTCAATCCTCCTCTCTCTTAACACTAACTGGATGCATGTATTTGTAAGATTAAGAAAAGTGCAAGTAGACGCTGGAGTCAACTGACCTCCCCCCCTACCCCTACCACCACCACCACCCTTGGTGTCGTTACAGCAAAGATATGTTGACCTTTGATTCAGTATGCGCTCATAAATCTCCAAGCTTCAATAACAAAGCTTCAAACAGAGCTTCCGCAAAGGAGTGGAAGGTAAACAGCAGTTATGCAGACAGTATTATTGAACGAATTTATCCCAGTGTGAATTAAAGTAGCAGAACATTAAAAAACAACTACATATTCAAATATGTGGCGCTTGAATTAAATAAACAGCCTGTACAGAGAAATCTGATTGTTTTTTTTGTTTTTTTTAAATTTTTGTTTCTTTTAAGATTCTAAACTGAACGGTGAGGCAGCTAACGCAGCTCTGGCCAATGAAGATTGCCCTCATATAGACCAGGCCATATCTCCGGAGGAAATCTTCAGCCCCAGCGAGAGAGAGCGGCCGTGCTTCCTGGTCACCACTACTACTGAACGCCCCAACCACACAGGGGGCAGAGTGAGGAGGGGTACGTACAGTAACAGCCAATCACAGGCCCCCCTGAGACACTGACACCCTGTAGACCATATAGGCAGGACAAGCCCCCTTTTTTGCCTCTTTGCTGAGAGTTACACCTCAGTTTTTACACAGGCACTCTCACACGTACACACGCACACTCACAGAGACACAGGCACAGTCACGCACACACATGCACACAACAACAAACCTCTTTATTACAGCATTCATACACGTTCACAGCAGCTGCTTCTCCTCAGTCATCCCGCTGGGATTTGTATATATTCCAATTCACTAAAACATGTTAAGGCCAAGCACAATCACCACAAATGTCCAGAGTAATTGTCCACATCTACATACTATATTTTTTGATACGTGCATAATGTAATACCCCTATTTATTTACAAGTAAGAAAACTATTTTCGAGATTTATATGATCTAGAATGTGTTGTCTTATCTGCCTAAGAAAGTATTTACGTGCTACGCGTGTACCATGTATGTATATGTGTTTTAATGATAAATACCATGCGGAATTCTGACTTATGAGAACATTGCTCTTGATCATAATGGTGCATGAAGTGTCTTGCTGATGGGTGCTATCAGTATGGTGAAGGAGCAAAACACAAATGGATGACGGCTAATATCACATGTAATTATTAACAAGACGAGACAAAATTGAAATTTACATTTTCTATACTTTAATAACGGGGATTCGTTTTTGTTTTGTTTTTGAATTTCATATTAATGATAAATCAAAACATTCCTCTAAGTCTCCTGCTGTGTGCGGTAAACAGCATACAGTGTGATATTCTACCTGTAGCTGAAAAAACATTCCCTGCCTGAGGTGCCTACCTTTCTCGACTTTTTAAGTGTTATACTCCGAACCATTCCAGTACCACCCGGTGCATGCTGTTGTACTCCTAATGCACTCAATGCATGGAGAATAATAATGTGTCTCACGTCTGTGTTGACCTGTTTCTTTGGAGTCAAAAACAAGAAAGCAACAGGTGTAGTATAACCAGTGAGGAACACCAAAACACTTTGTCGTGGATTCAGTGCTGCAGTGTACTCAGAACGTTCTCTGTTTTTCAACTGAAGGTTATGAAAAGCCTTGGAGCCTTAACAGCATGTCTGGCATGAGCGGGGATGCCTCTGGAGTGTCCTCAGTGTCCGCCCTGCCCTGCAGCCCACCCTGTCTAATGCAGCACTCACATTCTCCCATCCCATCCATTATGTAGCATGGTTGAGTAGCAGATACAATGCCATTGGAAGGCCAGTCCACACTTCTTATATTTCCTGTCAGATTTTGCTTTCACACTTGCCTTCACACCTGCTTTTGTTTCTTTTCTTTTTTTTTTAAAAATTATTATTATTTTATGTTTATTTTTCTGGAAAATTGTATCCTAACTGTGCTTATACTCAAGCTTCCCAAGTGTTCTCCTTGGGTGTGTCATCATATCATAGACTAGAAAACATTGGCACATGCTACTCTGCATGGGTCACCTCAGTTGCAGACAAAGCACCGTTCTACTTCTTACCACAGGCTAACCACACTCTTTTCCTTGTGTTTACATCATTGCCTGTTGCTCTGTTGCTTTTGATCTCTCATTCTCTTCTGCCAATAACTTATCTCATTTGCTTTTTTGGATTTTTGTTTTTCAACAATTTTTTTTTATGAAATAAATTTTCATAACATGTAACCCCTGCCAATAATATGCTGGACATTAATTATACAAGGCTTTTAAAACATATCCAAAAGCTGTTAAGGGAACTTCTCTTAAGTGCTTTGTACGTTGCAAAGTAGAGACGTCATTCTGAAAGTGCAGTCAAGATAATGTTGCCCAAGTGGCCATTAGAAAAAAAAAATTGAACGGGCTGTTCACGATGTCCACTGCAATATGGAGATGATGACAATTCCTATGAAGCCAGTGATGAATACATCTAATGTCAACAGAACTAAAACTGTTCATTTGCATGAACTGCATGAGAAATTCTGTTCAACAAGAAGCTAACTGTATCGCAATTACCTGTAAGGAGAAAAAAAAAAGACATTTTTCTTTCAAAAGCTTCATAAGCTTTGTCATTTTTATGCATTTTGAAACAGCTTTACAAGAGACTCAGTCATAGCAGAGATTTTTATGTAGCCACCATTCTTTGCCTTTCCCCAAATTCATATATTTATTTTTCTTGTATTTATTTGACTGGGGCCTCCAACAAGAAAAAAAAATAGCGTGATTTAACTTGAACAATCTGTCATAAAGCCAACTAATGCTGTTATGAGCATAAATAGTTTTTATACAAATGTATTTACTGGTAGTTACGAGTTTTTAAACGGTATCAGTAGACTGCCACCACATCTATACTGCTGTGCTGCTAAATTAAGGCAGGACTCATGAATTACGAAACAACGGTGCCTTCATACCTGGAGAGGCAAAGTAAAAGCGAGTAATAAATTGACATGATATTAACATAAGTGCTCCCAGTGTAGCATCATTAGACTTTATTCCATGCTCATAACAGTGTAACAAAAGCTTTATTTATAAGGTGAACCTTGTACCTTTTGCACCACCCTCGTTCCCTTAATCACAGTTTAAAGAAGAAAAAAAAAGCCCTCTTGGTTATTGTTGTTACACCACTGAACACATACTAGGACTGAACCATTAGTAGGGATACAGAGCACCAAGCAAAAAAGAAAAAGCACTAAAAAAAGAAAACTTTAAAAAATGACTTATCAGTCCCCATGTCTTTTGTATATTAAAGCACAAAATATAATTGAAGGGGACCAAGCAAATCTACAGAGCGATGACTCGTGCAGTATGTATGTCTATTGAGTTAAAACATCAATACTGTTACTGTTACATGTATTGATACTGTCCCGATAATTATGCACAGATTTTTCAGGGCACTTTAACAAATTTCTTCTTTTTTTTTGTTTTGTTTTTTTGGCCAATCAGAAATGTTAATTTCTAGAAGAAGATAGGCAAATTATAGCAACTAGTTTTTGTTTTTATCCTGAATGAGCAGAGTTTTACATTTTTTGAGTCATGTCTCTTGTGGTAATTAATGGATGTTATATATTTAAAAAAAAAACAACAACAACAACAACTTGTTAAGATTTGATGTGAAGAGATGCAGGTGAATTATATGCTCATGCAATTCAAGTGGAGGGGTGGGAAGGATAAAAAAAAAAAAAGTACAGTGAGACATAGCATGGGCTGTGGGTTTACTTGGGGAAAGGTAAATGCATGTATTTTAATTTATGCAAAAGAAAAGTATTCAAATAAAAATATGTAAATATAAGTCCTTGCATGAAATAAATTTTATACACAATGAGTGTTTAGACTCCGTTTTTATTCAACAGCACATGCATCTACATACATCTTTCCTTTCCCACTAGCGTCCGGCTAGTGTTACCAACTGCTGTTTGACCCAGTCGGGGTCAAAGAGAGCTTTAAAAAAAGAGAAGAAGAAAAAAAAAGTGGTGACTGTGAGAGCATGACACAAAGTATACAAACGCATGACAATGACTGAACTACTGAACATCAACCTGTCAAACGCAGCATGACTGGGCATGTTTATTAACCGACTCAGAGTCCAACCTCTGCACACAGACAGTACATTGGTGTCTGACGCCTTCCGCTAAGCATGGGGAAAAAAACCTAAAACATGGTAAACCCATGTTTACCATGAAGAACTAACGGAGCACATTTTCTTTACTCTCCAAACCAGTGTCATTTCACCTCTCCCTGCACCTGCAGAGGTAGCCATCATCGCCATCATTTCCACCATTATACATAATTTGTGTAATAATTTATTTTTGTTATTGTTGTTTTTTTATATGTTTATAGAGACCCAACGACAGCACCGGAGCAGACAACCAACAGAGTCAGTTTGTGTTATGAACCATGGTGTACCAACCACTATGTGTATGACCCATAATGGCTCATCACCCACCTGATAGTGCTGTAGCATTGTTGTGTGTATTAGTATTTTTAAATGGGTGTGACAGTGACAACCTGTACATCACAAAACTCAGCATAGATGTAGCACAGAGGAAGTTTTGTTGTCAAGCCTTATGTAGCTCAGTATCTGTGACTGGTTAATGTGTTGTAATTTGTGTGCCTATTTTTGGTGTGTGCCAGTGCTGTAAATATGCTTTTTGTGTGCTGAAGTTGTGTGTACCAATGTTTTTTGAGTGATCATCAAATATTTGTGTGCTTCTTCTGTCCAAAAGTGAAAAAAAAAAGGAATGTTGCTCCGATTTTAAACGGAAAACCCCTTCAGCAAAAACCTGTCACATGTCACGTCAGCCAGACTAAACTGTTGAAAACAAGTCATTAACTTTGCACTGTCATCGTCACACCTTTCTAGACTTTTGCACTGTTTTGCACCAGTGAACTTTTAACATTCCTTTGATATGTTTTAATGCATCAGAGATAACATCCACAAAAAATATAGTAATAACGTCATGCTTTGAAAACAAAAACAACAAAAAAACAAACAACAACAAAAAAAAAACAACACCACACTTACCTTGTATTAAAGAGGCATTAAAATGGCAAGTTGTGCTGTTAGAAAACCATCAATAATAGTTGGTGATGGAAGTCTTGTTTTTGCAGGGTATATGGGAATTAAAATAACGGATTTTCATTCACTGAATGATGATATGCAGCTGTACTTTGATTATCAAAGACAGCTCCTATATATAACATGCATTCTCATATCAAAGCATAGGCATTTAAATGATTGTTTAATTGACAATCGTGTATAATTGGATTATACCTCTTCTTCATTTTTTGGACACATGCAAATTGCTAGATTGGTATGTAATACTAATTAATGCCAAACCATTTTCCTCATCATACTGGACAAGTGCCTCGGTTATGTAAATTCTTCTTACCATTCAGGGTTAAAGCTTAACCAACACGACAACGAAATAATATGCATTTTCTGTTATATTGACCATCAGTCACCAGCACATTGAAAACAAGCATCAGCTCAGTACTCGAAAGCACCTGTATGCAGCACCGACCCCAGTGCTGATCAGCTTCTAAAGGCAAGCAACAAGCATAACCTAATTAAAGATGCAGAGTCCTGATCCACTGTTCATGTGGAAAAAGTTAGTGAGAAGGGACCAACTTTTTACCAAACAACTGCAAACACACTGCCAACAACTTGCTGAGATCTGAGTGCAGTCTGGTACAGCAGATCTGAATATGTCAATAGAGCTGAGCAAAAATGGGGGGACTGTGTGCTGATTATGGTATAATATATATATACGTGTAAGAAAGCAAGCAAGAAAGAAAGCTATTATAATGAAACCGAATTAATTACACAACTTAGAGGCAACTAATTTGTGGCATTTGGTGCGATTTCAGAGTGTTTGTTTTGAACACCGTGCATTTTGTGGTTAGTGATCTCAATAAGGTGTTCAGTGGTCGTTCTGATTGGTTTGTTGTTTAGGGATTTTTGTGTCTTTTTTGACCAATACAGTTCAAACTTGTACAATAGTGATAAATAAAAAAGAACCACAGAAATTATCACTTTTCAGTGAGTGTCCATTTATTTTCCACTTCCCAACATAATCCTTGTAAAAGACCTTTAACATTTATTAATGTTTCCACATTTAACTTACATGAACATTTAAAGTAAAAATTTTCATATAAAAGAAAGTAAAGTAGAAGTAGGCATCAGCTTTTCTGAGTAACTTCACTGCCTTTGTCAAAGGCACTGCCTTAACAACTGCAGTTGGTATCCAGGTGCTGCACTGCGGAGGTTCACTCCTTATAAATATGTAGGTTGGGTCATGTCCGGTGGATGAGTTTCTTCCAAGATTAATGAAGTATGAAAGTGGTGCAAATCAGGCAAACAGAAAATCAAAGAATATGACACAGATGGGATGGGACATAAATAATTGATAGACCAGTAGAAAAATGGGAAATAAAATGCCGCTATGTGTATGTGCGAGTGGTACATCACAACATGACAGAGAAATTTTCACTACGGATTGCTGAGATTGACTGCCTCCTGACATTCAAGATCACAGCAATAAAACCCCTGACATGAGAAGATGGAGCTGTAGCACTAGTCTAGCCCATCCCTCATATGATCTGTAACAGTTTCATTTAGGAGGTGAAACATATCAGGTGGACCTACAGCTACAGGCGTGGCCATACCCTGCAAAGCCATTGGCCCCATCGTGTCCATCAAAGAGAAATTATGACCACATGAAACATAACTCACCCAACCATACAAGAGTATTTATGACAACTGCAGTTTAAAGTGTGACCCCCCTCAAGTAGCTCACGTAGCCTTTTAACATGTGAAAGTTAGTGTTGAATCAAGGGCATTAAAAATGATTGCATGTGGGTTTCACAGGGCACTGATAAACCACTAAAACAGAAATGTGTTAACTCCCCAAAGCATTCGCTTTTTATAGCCTCTGATTGTCATGCTCCGGCGTTACTCGAGTGGTGCAGAATTTGTTTCTGTGCCGGTTGTCGCAGCGCACACTGCCATGGAGTGTCCGGCTCCGCAGCCAATGAGAAGAGGTTTTAGACCAGAAACGAGCTGTGGATGAAAGACGTTGGCCTGCGAGCCGTCTCCACACATCCCATGTTCATTCCAGCCCCACGAGAGGAGACTTCCCCCTGAAAAGGAGAAGGATCATGGGTCAGTGTAGCTGACAAGAGACAGAATGAGGGGGCTGTAGCACAGTGTGTACAATGTAGGCTAAAATCAGCATCCTGGATTACAAAAATACTGGGTGTAAAAGAAAACAAACAAACAGCTTCTGTTCCCCACCCTGACACTTGGTCAATAATAAAGGCTCGCTGCTCTTCACAGCTGGAGAGCCTATCGGTGGGTGTGGTCAGGTCTGCATCACCGAGGAGACACGTGCCATGGCAACACAGTTACCTAACGGGCTCCATTGCCATGGCAACAGAAGCGAGCTTGCTTTCTCAAGGGTAACACATCTTCAAGCTCTCCCCGTACTGCAGTTGTGTGCCTTTCGTGTCATCTTTTCATTTGTTTCATTGCGAGGTTGTCTTTGTCTTTGTCTGCGTTTTCAGCTCGTCCCCGAAAATCTGCAGCGCTTGCCAGAAAGACGCATATGTTTTCACCAGTTCACAGACCACGATGCCATGCCAAGCAGCTCATGCCAATGTGATAGTTTGCCAGAAACGGCGTATGCGTCACAAACATGCATGTATTCTCCGTCTTTAAGACAGTGCTTGTATTTACAACTGGACTGATGATTGTTCTTTGATTTAGTGTTCAGAAAGTATTAGTAGACTAAATGTGTTGAAACATTTGGTTCATTGGGAAAAAATTTTTTTTATTTTGGTGCTGTGCTTTATTCATGGGCTCACTGACTGGAGTATAGCACATCAGTGTTTCCATGGTAACAAAGTGTCTGTATAATATTCTGCACGACAAAAGGATAAAAAAAAAAAAGAAAATAGGAATCTCAAACCAAAAGGCCATTTGCATGTAAACAAATGCTGTTATTTGTTTCTGAAATTTGTCAGTTTAAAGTTTCATACCCAAATAACAACGCCACAGTGACACAGTCTGCGGAGGTTGCCTTTTTTTAGCGTGACTTGCATCATTCTACAGTTACAGCTCTAATTTAAGGTGTTCGTGCTTCTACAATCCCATTAAGTGGAAAAATATTCACATGAACCAAAAATCTTTCCTCAGATTGGATGAGCTGTGGCCACAGACTCTTTGACCCATCTCCCCACCTCTGAACACCAGGAGAACTTGCTCAGGTTCTAATGAGCAAAGGATGAGCAAGCAACAGATATCATAAGCAGCGTGCAATGCTCTCCGTTCCTTTCCGCCTGACCTACTTCAGCACCCGAAATAGCAGCACTCAGGTCTGCGCTTCCAATCCTGTTTTGCTATTTCATTGCTCCTGCCACCACACTTGAGACAGGAGGAGGAAGAGAGGTGAGCGCAGCAGAAGAGTGAGATGCTGGAGGTTCAGATGAGATCTCTGTTTGCTAGTTCTGCCTTCACGGCCCATAACTGAACTTTTTGAAAGAGCTTCTCGAGAACAATGGATGATGGACGACTTCCACATTTAATTTAGAATCGCACATTCATTATCACTATCAATTATTGAGATCTACACCAGTGAATGGCATGGATGCTTGCAAAAACACCACTAATGTTCACCGTTTCCTCTCGAATAGAATGCGCCTGTATTACAGTGTTCATCTGTGATATTTATATTCGTGATGATGTAAAAAAACAAAAAAAACAAACCCAAAACCCCCAAAACTGGGTCAGTGTTCAAAAATTAATGTGATAGATTTTACTTCCAAAAACTGTTTTACATGTCTAGCTGGTTACTATAGAAAAGCAGAAGACTTTTGGCAGGCCTGGAAAGAATAAAAGCACATTTAATCTAATGAGCGAACGCAAACAAGCAGTCAGATATGTCTATCTTTGTTCAGTTCTCTTTGAGGGATGCATGTGAGCATGCGGCATCTGTTCAGCGCTTAGGCAGACAAAGGGAGATCGTTCTACAAACATACGACTGGAAAAACTTGCCTGTAAATGGGCATTTGGGTAATTTATCTCCTTTAGAGGCCTGTTCGGATAATTGCTTCTGTCAATGATATCCATCTATCCATGCTGTAATTACATCCTCATGCAATAGCCACAGAGCAATAAGCTGACCTCAGAAATGCTCTGCAGCTTTACAAGGATTAATTGTTAACACTGTAATGTATTAGACAGCTCCCTTACTAACTTTTTAGTAGGGGTGAGGACAGCTTGAAATAGTTTAGCCTGACCTATGTGTGTTCTACATTACTTTACACAAGCACAGCCAGAGTCACCTCAGGCCATTGGGGATGTCTCTCATTTCAGCCATGAGTACTTAAAGAACCCAGTAAGTTGAAACTTTGCTTTAATTTTTCATAAAAGGCTTTTGTTTCCTATGGAAATGTTGAGTGCACTTTTGCATTATGTGTATAATAAGTTAGGAGAAAAGTGAAGAAACTGCAAGGACATTTTTGACACAGCACACTCACCTACAGTAGCAAGGTTATGTTCTGATCCACAGCAAATCTGTAGAGAAAAGTACTTTTAAATACATGAAAAGCAAACATGCAATTTTAAGTCTCTAATATTCAAAAACATATTATACTGACATTTGAAGTAATAGTATTCTCCCTTAAATATATAATAAACATAAACATGACAAGATAAAGGCACTTATATTTAATTGAAAAAATAACAAATTTTGATCATTAAATAAGGATTTTTGTTCACATCTTTACATTTGTTTGGTACTCCAGCTCTTTAGCACATCATGTAGATTGAAACTATAGCAGAGAAGCCAACTGATTCATAACTCTCAAAAGCCACTGTGGGTTTATCTAGAGGAGTTAATGCAGCCATTTGAGGATGCTTATACAGTCTTGCCCTTTGCTGACCCAAACCTTTTAGATTTTAATGGCCTTTTCTCCCGCTTCCCCCTTCACAAGTATGGCAGGAATTGAATGGACATGCCTAAATGCTAATTGAATCCTGGACATGAGACACAGTCCACTGAATGGCTGTTAACTGCATTTACAGTACTGTCTTGAGCTACCCCTCATTTCTTTATATTTTGCTTCCAAGGAGCCAGACTTTCTTGTAATCTGTAATAAAGTAGTCATGAGCAATAGTTCTCCAAGTTTGTTGAAGGTCTTTCAAAGTTCAAATCGCTGTCATTTCGCATGGACGAGGTAAGGATAGAGTTACAACAGTGAGTGTTTGCAGCAATTTGTAAAACATAGTGGAGGTTGTGCCATGGCTTGGGTGTGCAAATTTGCCAGTGGTGTTGGGTTCTTGTCAAAATTGATGGAAAGTACTGTCAGATTTTGACCTGTCATGCAGTGCTATCTGGATTACATTTGATTAGCACAGTTTCATTTTTTACAATGACAACGATTCTGAACACAGTAAAAGAATACATTGGATAAAAAACACACAAGAGATGGGCGTGGGATTAATTCAACTTTAAGCCTCGTTAGAAAGGTTCAAACGCTGTTTTTGCCTTATTCATTGTATTTCCATGTATGTTTGCACTCTAACCAATAAATGAACCAATTTCACATTTTCGTAGCAAAATATAGACTTTTGTATTGCACTGCAAGTAGCATTGTATTTGATGAAGAAAACAAGTGATTAACAGAAACCGACCCACTGATCATAAACCACTGACATGCTGAAATTTGTCCATCAGTAATGCTCACATGGCTCCCCCCTAGCACTAACAGCCGACGTTGTATTCAAAGTCACTTAAATAACATTTCTTTCACATTTGGATGTTCAGTTTGAACTTTAGCACTTTGCCCTAACCGCGTCTACATGCCTGAATGCACTGAGTTGGTGTCATGTGATTGGCTTTTGGTAGATTTACCTAAAAAAGTGGCTAGTCAGTCTAAATGTACAGTGCTTTAACAAAGTAGGGCGGCCTGAGTGATTCATATCCCACTCAGCCAATTCATCTTACTTTACGCTCAACACACAAGGGGAGAAAGCTTTGACACCTTATGTGATCTGTGCGCAGTGGAAAGATGAAAGGAGCGCTTGTCCTGTTTGTCCCTGACATCTGCTTTATTGGCAATGAATATATTGTGACCATTTAGACTACAGGTTAACTGCTACAATCCCATTCACATTTAACTGTCCTTATGGGAGAAGAGAAAACTGCCTTCACTGATAAATATAAGCCGTTTGTTCCCTGCTGAACTATAATGGCAGCGTGAGTATGCTTTGTAACATAAGAGATAATTATGCAAATCATTAAGCACCTTCTGTTCAGGGGAAACGTGCTTGCCTTATACTAAACAATCAACAGCTACTTTGTTTTCTGCAACTGTCTGCTGCCTCCTGCTGGATGTCTACTGGCATTTTCAAACTAATGTCCACAGCACTATCCTCAAGACTAACAATAGGAAAGATTTAATTGTTACTGGTTGTAACATAGCTATAGGTTATGCCATCTGGCAAAGTGCTAAACACTCCTACCTGTGTTGCTCCACAAAGGTTTTTAACTTCTGCAGGGAGTCCAACCTCCTGGGTGCCACCTTGTGCCGCAGGACCAGCTGACTGCTGCTCTGTGTCCTCACTGGCAGATATTTGGCGGCCCAGCTGTCCATAATTTCCCCTTCCCCACGTGAACACTCTCCCACTCTCTGAAACACATAATGGCATTGTTTTTTTCAGTTTTGGCAACTGTCTTCTAAATCTTGTAAAAACTACTAAACAGACACAGATCCGAGTACCCGTCTGAGCAACAATATGAGTCCAGCCGCTCCACACATTTATCACTTTTTCTCCATCCAACAGAGATTGCTTCATAAGAGTGGGAAAAGACAGGAAGGGCTCTGTGGTGGTCAGCTGACCATGCTTGTTGCTTCCCCACAGAAACAAATCGCCATCTCCTGCACACATGACAGCGACAGCATTACTCTTCATTCAGCACAGGCAGCAGCAGCAGAAAAGCAGAACAGTAATTGAGATGCTCTGGTGAACTAATTACAGGACATCAGAGAGGGCAGACGTGATCTATGATAAAGAAGATCAAGACACTGGTAGTGCTTGCGAGTGTAAATTGTCCATATGAATGAGCAGTGCAAAATGCATAGCTTATTTACGCAGAGCATATTGAAGCAACTCTCTACTGTCCTACCTGTAAGGCACACACAGTGTGCTGACCCTGCAGTTACCCGGTGTGATTTTCGTTGATCCAGGCCTGCAACAAGGTCATAAATATCTGTCACTTCCACAAATCACCAATATTACAAATAAATACATAATTATTTATGTTCAGTACAACTTACTTTACCTGGTACTAGAGAGGGCACCTTAGAGTTAAAGTGAGATGGGACAGCATGTGGACTGAGTGCTCTCTTAGCATAACTGAAAAGACCAGTTCCCCACTGATAAACACAGCCTGAGCCTGAAAGCCAAACAGAATTACAGGATTTATGGCTTCACTGTCAAATGAAAAACAGGAGCAAAAATGTAATTAATTCCAAGTCCCAACTCTGATAAAGGTTTCATTCAAGTTCATACTATATATATATATATATATATATAGAAACATAAAAAGAAAGATAAAGACAGGCAAAACAAACCAATCACATAACCTCTTTGGCAGATGTTAAAAAATGAGTGCAGTTCACAGTGCTACCTTACCAGTAACAGCAAGTGAGTGTCGGAGTCCTGCTGCTACACTAACTACTGGCTCCTTCAGACTCTGTCAACAAACAGCACAATGATATCTACCTTAATTAAAGTGATTCAGGTGGCAGGTAAGTAAAGATAATTTATACTAATGTAGATCACTCAATATGTATGGATTGTATATTAGAAAAAACGCTCAAAACTTTACAAAAACTGCACCCCCATCGTGTTCTCACCTCAACAACCAGCAGATCTGCAGAGTCTGTCACAGTCTGTCCAACACCCAGTTGCCCAAACACATTGGAACCACATGCCAATAGCTGCCCACCATCTGAGAGTGTGCCATAAGAAGAAAAGAAATATGTCTTTAACTAAGACACACAGAAAAAATTCCGCTTTTTGATGAGTGAAAGGTAGTTAAGGTCCTCCGTTATTCCTATTTTTATCGTTTGTCAGCTGTGCTCTGTTTAATTCCTCAAGAGGTCTTAAATGGGTTGGCCTTGTTACATATGTAGTTTGTTTTTTGTGTTTGTTTTTACAACATAGCAATAAATGTGGATTTTTTTCCCCCCTTATTACAAGAGTCCTTTTTCTAGAAATAAATGTATCATAATGGTCTAAGGATAATATATCTGCCCTTTCAGGAAAATTAGATCTAATATAATATAGCTATATACAACTATATTATTTTTTTATACCATTCATCTATTGTATTATTCAAATATAATAAAATGTTCTATTAGAATAAAAACTAACATTGCCATAAAAGACATTTATATATGAAAAAGAAGTAATTAAAGCTACTTAAAAAGCTACATAACCTACATAAAATGCACCTTTATTCTAATGGACAGTAGTGAAATGTTTTACTATTAGTCGACAGGCTTGTATTTGCTATATATTTTCATACATTTGTTTTTTCTTGCAGTCCAGTGATCGGCTGTGACATTTTAAAATTACTCCTTAAAAGTTAAATAAAAATCTATCATCCCTACCCAAAAGAAACACCTGTGTTTTAGCTACCAATAACACCCTTAAACAAAGTACAAATAAAAATGAGCATAAATTCCTGGTAGGAAACAGTGCTGCGTGCTCACCAGTGAGAAGAAGAGTAAAATCCCACCCACAGGCGATGTCTGTGACTCTGTGATTCAGGATGGGGCAGTGCTGAAGAGTTGAGATGTCTGCACTGTGGCCAAGTCCCAGCTGGCCTCTGTTATTCTGTCCACACACAAACACCTCGCCACTCTCTGTCCAGCCCAGCAACATGGAAACAATCAAAGGTTTTTACATAGAACAGACAAGACTAAACTGAGCGGAAGTTTGTTTCTTTCTTCTACTGTTTGCTATTGCATCATTTTTAATTTTTGCATTATCAACATAAAAAAAAACAATTTTATTGCCCAGGAGGAGGCGCCACGTGACCTATGAAAGCCTTCCTCACGTTACTACAACAGAGTAAAAACGTCATCATTAGAAGGTGGGTTGAAGTTTGTGTTTAATATAGGACGAAAGGCTACGTACCAGTAATAACTACGGTGTGTCCCCCACCGCCGCTGACAGCCCGGACAGGGCTGTGTTGTAGGGCAGCAATATTAGAGAGCCGGGGCGAAGCCTGGTCCTCCACATGTCCCTGGCCCAGTTGTCCGTAACTGTTGGCTCCCTGACAGAAACAGCACAGATCAATGAGTGTATATGACAGACCGACAACTACTATCAGTGGTCAGGTGACCGTGAACCAGATGTTAACATTTGTTTTTTGTCGCCTCACTTGTAAAGACAGCAAGTTCGGACGTAAGTTAAGCTACCGTTAGCAAAAGTGCTACGTCTTCTGCGTTTCCAATTGAAGAGTCACTTTGTTCGTTGTAAAAAAAAAATACACAACCAGATATACGCGACTTTTACAGTATAATGTTAAATATAACAACCTTACCCAAGCATGTAAACAAAACTCCAAGTGTGAGTGTGTTTCCATGGAGTATCTGAGCTAAACACGCATATGGTTTGCGACACTGTCGCGAAGGCGTTTGAAACGGATATATGAGTGGCAAAAGTTACAACCTAAGTTATGACTTTGTAGAAATGTAATACCTAACGTAAATATACATAATATCTGGTAAAATAATGGGTAGATTTTTTTTAAAGCAGCATACTACAACCTGCCTGAAGCACCACAGGACTCCACAATTGACATTCACCTCACCACAAACTCATCGTCATATTCTGTGTTATCGTTTACTTTTGTTTGTGTTTCACAAGATTTGTGGTTTTCCCACATGTTTTACAAACCACGTCTTGGCTGTTTGTGGAGCTGAAATAGCTCCACGCGTGACTCGCCTAATACCCATTATCGCTGAAAATGACTGAGAGAGGGAACACACATAATCCCTGATGCATCTATAGAGCCGTATTTCGCATATCACCACGACAGGTGGAACAAGTAGTTCCTACCAATTATTTAGAGGATCCCAATAATACAGTTACTCTCCACTGTGTTTCTGTTAATCATAAAATACAAATTTACCTCAAATTACTAAAACGATGATATTTTTATATGAGAATCCATTCTAGATTATAAATATCTGGTATTGGAGGAATCGACTGTCACTATTCACTATTGATTGTAATGCCACTACAGAACAGACTGCAGCTTTACAGAAAAACTAATTTAATGCTAAATGATCAAATTCTTCATGTGACACATTTAGAATAATCTGAGCAGCACTGCTGCTGCCTAAGTTTTAATTGGATTCACTCTTTAAATATAAGCTACCATTATGTGTATCATTTCTTGAAGCCATAGTTTTAATGTGTTAATCCAGACCAATTTCTTAAGCTGAGCAGTAAATACTCTGTTCTGCTCTGTCTGTTGCTTTGGATGAGCGACCTCAAGTATTCAAACTCATCCACCTTTGCTGCCTCTCCTCCTGGCATCTTCAGTGTTACACTCTTCACACACGCCCTTTACGTGTCCACGAACTGCATTTAAGAGTCATTATTGATTTTTCTGCTACCTATAGTTGGACTTTTTCATTAGGCAGTAAGGTGTCTTGGCTCTCATATCAAAGAAGTATTTTTTTCTACAACACTTTATTGAGATTTTGCAAACTCCAGCATCAAAATAATTGTTATTATCACTTCCAGAGTCTTCGCTGCCATCATCTTGCATCTCTATCATCAACAGCAGCATCATCCTCAGGGTTCAATAACAAAGTAACATCCACAAGGACTAATAAGAGTAGTAAATTAACAATTAAACAACTGTTTGACATGCCATAAATACACAAAGGAGTTTTTTTATTCAATTTTTTTTTCTTTGATTCATAACCTAGTTCTAATGTCTATATTTCTTTACAGTAGAAAAATAATGTCTTGATTTCTGGAGTTCTACAATTGTATTCACTTCAAGAGGAGGTATTCAAAATCATCACTGTAAAGTAATCGCTGACATGGGCCAAATCAATCATAATCAATCACAAGAGCATTCTTATAACAACAGCTAGTTAATGTGTCACTTTCATAATTTCCCTCAACAGCACACAAAAAAGGAATATTACACACACACACACCAAAAGACAAATACAAAGAAGGTACATTATAAACATTTCACTGAAGAGAGGAGTATTAAACATGAAGAAAAAGAATGAAATGAATTACAAAAAAAAAACCTCACACGATTGTATACAAAAGCAGAGATAACAATTGGAGGTGTCTGTAACAGCTGGAAGTGTTTCAAAAGTGAACTGAAGTACCATCAAAGCACATAAACTGTTTGCAATATAGAAGCCAAATAGTACCTCAGATTAAGCAGCTCTTTGGGTTTGTCAAATATCTTAAAGTTAGTGTCTAAACATACCTAGTGCACCTGTAAATTGTGTAAGCTATATAAACCATGCAGTGGAGACAACAGAGCATTTTTTGCGAAAAAACGATGCTCGTTTATGTTACTGGCAAAGGACAACACACAAGCAACGTCTCTACAGCAGTGCCGGGGATGACAGACTGTCGGTGTAACTCCATGTGAACTGTGCGCATTCAGACACCCAGCTGTTTGTTCAGCCGGCTAAGTGCGTCACCGACGATGTCAAGCTCGTGTCGCAGCTCCTCCACCACACTGTTGATGCTGGGAGTATCTTTTAGCACGTCCACACTCTGGGTGTACGGGTTGTATCGAACTGTGAAGGGGCGCTTGATTGTCTTGGCAAACTCCCTGAAATGAACACAATGTTAAATAGTATACAATCAGCTCATTCAGCTTAAAAAAGCTTACTTGTTATTCTTGCTGGGTCTACATATATATTATAGTGCATTAGTTAAATGCTGAGTATTCAAGCTCACCTCATTTTGACTTTGGCCTCCTCAAAGCTGTCTGACACAAAGTAGACATCCTGAAATGTTGTGATGATGCATTCCTGCTTGGATGTAATTTTGGGGTCAAAAGGCATTATCCTTGCATTACCAGAGAGCGCATGCTGTCAGAGAGAGAGACACGGTGCAGATGTTGAAAACACAGCTTGATCATTTAATAAATGTGCATCTATATTTTCTCATTAAATAAAGATTCTTTATTACGTGTCTTGAGGTGAAATTTGATCAAGATTATAACCTATTCGGTCTGTGTTTTTAAAGCTCTTTGGGTAATATAATGTGTGGTGCGTGATTAAAAGATTTCAAAATCAAGACTGTGTGTCAAGTTGCCCACTGTACCGTCCTGTTTGGATGTTTGTACCTTGAGCTCACTGATAGATGACAGAAGTCCAGCTCCATAAGCTCGCAACTGCCCCTCTTGTTTGCATAGACCAAACTCCACAGTGAAGAAATAGCACTACAGCCCAGAAGAAGAACACAAGCAATTAGGATGACCTTGTTGGATTTTGAAAAAAAATATATTCATAAATATTGTTTGAAAAAATAGATTGCAGCAGTGACTCTTACAGTGGCCAGTTTTTGAACTGAATCATCAGAGGCTCCAAGTGAAGCAAGACCAATCTCCTGAGAAAACTGGGCGAAGCTGGGCTCTGCGAGCAGCGGGACGTGACCCAGCAGCTCATGGCATGTGTCCCTAATAATAAAAGATAACCAAATATTAAAACCAGAATTAACATTTATATTACATATTAAAATATAGTGTTGGCTAGTACTCACGGTTCGGGGGTGTACAAGGGGTCGGAGCTGTGCCGCACATACTGAGTGCAGTGGAAAACGCGGAATGCCAAACCAGCAAGGAAGTCACGGGGGGACAGGTAACCTGCCACAGGCCTGATGGTAAATCCAGTACGTTCTGAAAAGATAGTGAAAATATATGGGTGATTGCACCATTAAAAGTGAAAAAAAATATTCAAAAGAAAGGAAATATTATTCAAAATTAATAATTTACCCCTGAGGAAGCGTGAAACATCTTCCAGCTGAGGGATGTTGTCCTCCCGACATTCACAGTATTTGGACAGCAGTGGCAGGTTCTTCAAGTATTCCCGGCAGGCATGGGTGGGGTACAGCTTGTTGAGCTCCCTGTACACAACACCCCAAGTCTTCACTTCCTCCTGTGTGAACTCAATGCGAGGAATGGGATCTCCACTGGAACAAGACAGAAAGAACTCTATAAGAATCATGATTTTTTAAGAAATACAATAGACACTTAAATAGATCAAAGCTTACTGTTTGTAGGCCATGGCAAGATCTGCAAAATACTTTCGCCTTTTCCGATAGACATTGTCCTTGAAACCCTGATAAAGAGAAACTTAAAAATATAAGAATGCTTCATTTTAAGGGAGTTTGTTTTTGTTTGCTGAAGTGAAGCAGGAGGTTAATGATGTACCGGATGGTCAGCATCCAGTTCAGATCCATACATCAGGACTCGGTTAGCACACTTATCCAAGTCTGAAATCTTCTTGGGGAACCAGGGTACTTCATACATATCTGAGAACAGAAAGAAAAAGGTGTTCAAATCTAATATCATACCTTTGATTCAGCATCTGGAGTGTATTTACCCACTACTTTCTCACCTTCCTCACGTAGACAGGAGTTATCTGGAGGTTCCATATCCACCACATTCACATGCTTCCGAAGCAGCTGGATGATTTCATTCAGTTGCTCGTGGTTGCTGTCACAATCCACAAAAATTTCAAACTCAGAGTTGCGTCTTTTGGATTTCCTGGACTCTATGTGAACAAGGTTCACGTGGTTTTCCTGTAAGAATGAAACAAATTAAAAGAATTCTTTATTCATTTCAAAGCTAAAAATGTGTGGCAATCAACTAACTCAGTAAAAAGGAGCAGGGTTGGGGGATGTACCTGGAAGAGTTTGAGCGCCTTTACAAGCCCCCCAACTTCATTCTTCAAGGAAAAGATGATTGTCGCTCTCCCTTTCTCAGATGAATTCTTCTTTTCGTTGTTTTCTTCAATTTTGGTAAAGGTTGACTTGTTTATCTGAAAATTATCAACAAAGGCAGAGAGCTTAAGTTGTGTCTAATAGGGGGAAAAAAACAGTGGAGCAACAGAACTTTTGCCAGCATATCTAAATTGGCTTTAAAATAATACATAATGCACTTATCCACAGATTCGATGCAGAACTTCTAATTACCTATGGCCATAAAACCATCCTAAATAACAATAATAATAATCCTGTAAATAAAAGAGTGGCAGACAGTCAGTCAGTCTTTAAAACATACACTGACAGGTATATTGGTTACTCTAAAAAGAATCATTGGGTTTTTTCTTGACATTGCTAGAGTAGAAAATGAGTAATGGAAGTGCAGTTCATGCGCACAGGCAGGGCTGAGATTAAGGCTGACCAACTTCTTTGTCCAGTTCAGCACCTCGGACAGCGCTCTCACGTTGACGCGTGCCTGTGCGCGCTGCACACGCCAGGGGAAAATTATTTTAATCCTGCCTCAGATTTTAGCAGCGAGGCTGTTAAGATGCCAACAGCACAGAATAACTAATCTGTTTTGACTAACTCCAAAGTCTTCTCTTTTACCTTACCTGTAGGATACTTCTTATTAAGACATTAAAAACTTCCTCCCCAAAAAAACTTTAGAATTTGTCATCAAACAGTAGGCACATAAGGCCAAAGTCCAACGTTTAGACGGGATTAAAAGGATCACGCCCCTCACGTGAAACAATTAAATTCAGTTAAATTATTTCCTACCACATTTCGCCCTTCGTACATGGTGTAGACCGCGCGGCACACCAGTTTTCGGTGAGCCCTTGCCGGTAGTATCCCTAAAAGCATTAGTGAATGGAGTCTGGATCAGGACGCTGCCTGAGGTCAACGTTTTGCGTCTCGGTTTAACGAAGATGAACTTGTCTCTGTCTCAAAGAATCGCCTTACAGCAATCTCATTTGGAGAGCGGGGAAGCCTATTATTAGCTCCCCTGCACTCTGAAATCTCACCACACGTTAGGGAAGCGCTTAATCGCTACAGCGCGCACGTTTTTAGGCCGTTAAGTGGGAGAACATCGCTTCCCCTCATCAAATACTTTACTTTTTATATTTTTGAAATAATAAAAAAAGATTTAATAAAAGTTATTATCTTTTTTATCCAGCGGTATAAATTGGAAACTTGAAAAAGAATGTTAGATTTTTTTAAACAGGTGCGATCACATTTGTATCTGCATGCATGGGGGTATAATTTGTCTAGCTATAATATGATTTAGTAAAGTGCTCCGCTGTAAAAAAAAAAAAAAACGCCTTAAACGTCGTTGAAATTTTTTTAAATTCCAGGTTAAACGTGTGTTTTTCTTTCTTTCTTTCTTTTTTTTATCTCAATTTCTAAAGCAGCTGCGAAATTGTCCTCGAATACCTGTCAGCGTTTTCTTTTTTCCCTTTTGTATGTGCTTGGAGACATCGCATACTGCAGGTTGATCGGTTTATCTTTTATCTCTTCTGTCTGCGAAGGGTGCACAGCGTGAGCACTCAAGTGTCTTTTATCATACTAAATTCAAATGTCTCTTTCTTTAACCCTCTTAACTCTTTGACGTAAATTACGGTATAACAAAACGGCTTAATTTAATCTGCGCTGACGACAAAGTAAAAGCTTATTCATGGGATGACCCTCACCGATCTCCCCACCACTGTTGAAAAAAAGTCACCTAAAAAGAAAACAAAAGTTCTTCATACAGTTTGTTTTTATTGAACTTATAAAAGATAAAGTTGTTTTTTTTAATCTGTTCCAGAATAATAAAACCTCCCTTCTTCTCCTCTTTCTATGAAGTTCTTACCTCATTGTTCAGCAGTTTTTCTTCGAAGCCGAGGTTCATAGAGTCAAATGATCTTCCTCTACGTGGTCCTTCGATTTTGTTTGAGTACATGTTAAATTGCTGCTGTTCTTTTGTTTGTTTGTTTTTTAGGCCTTTTTATTTAGTTGGCTTTCCTCTTTGCAAAGTGGGGTGTCTACCCAGTGGAGTGGCGAGCTGTGCTATTTAACCGCACAGAGAAATAGGGAGGGGGCAATAAGCTCACCCAAAGCAGCAAATGGAAAAGGAGCAGCAGCACCGCCCACATCATTAGGGGGAAAGGGGTGTCTTTTTAATTCACCCAAAGGCCTGATCAGTCACGAAATCAGATTTTACCAAGAGAATAACAATCACGTTTCACGCCTATTAGGAAGCTTTGCTCGCTCTCTCTTTTTTAAATGTTTGAATTATTAAACTATTACTAAACATGTAAAATGTGAACTCCTGTTAGATTGGCACGCTTGCTGACACCCCGAGACAAAGAAAAGGTCGAGGTTTAAGATTTAAGTAGTCCACCAGCCTTCCTTCCAGTGATCCAAATATGCCCCCCTTCGAAATCCCACACCATAAGCTCCTCTAAGTTCTTGCACATAGCAGACATAATCTGCATGTTTTCCATTCTTTAACACAATGCACCTTTTAATAAGATCAAGACAGCAAAGCAGAGAGAGCTTCAGAGGCCTCTGCAGACAGAATCAAGGTGAAGCGGCGCTGGACGCGAGAGACCTCATTACTTTAAACAGATAACACCACTGTTTACTCTTAAGCTTTAGTCACCTTACACATAGGACGGGTGAGATGTCTTTAGCTCTTAGCAAGCTCTTTTAGCTTCCCGCTGATCTAATGTGATGATACATGTGGCTAATGCACATGCTGTTTGTCTCAGGTGGTCCTGGGCTGTGTCACTCGTGACATGGACAGATGCTTTACACAACACAAGCAGGCAGTGAAGGGAACTTCCCCCTCAGATGTTGTGTAAGGTAGAGCTAGAGCTAGCAGTGTTCACCTAAATGATGACTTCATAATGTTAGAGGAAGAAGTCACATCTATGTGAGTATCAAGTTTACTCTGGTGTGCATTTTAGTCAATCAACACCCAGCTGGTCGTCCATTTCCATCTACTGTTCACACAGTGACAGACTCTTCAGACTCACACTAGTGTGATGCGTTCATAAAGTTTGTAGCAAAGAAATGGTAAACATGTTTACCTTACTGTTAGCTTAAGCTCCTTATTGCTTCCATGTAGAAGGTGAGCATTTCTGCTTCACCGTGCAAACACAATATGCACAGCCTGGGTAACAAAACACAGGCTGAACATAAACAAATCACAATTTTACTAACTTACATTATCGTAAGAAGCCTTGAAACAGGAACTCGGTTGTTTATTCAGGGAGAGGAAATAAAAATGTCAGTTAACTGTTTAAATCCAGATACCGAGCTTTTTAAACCTAAGGATTTGTGATAAGTTATAAGATAAATTAAAGATTTAAATTTAAATCTCTTTTATGTTTTGTCTGTTTGGTGCTCCGCTAGAAAAAACGGAACTGATTCAACTTGTTGTAAAATATGAAAGAATCCTAGCACATCATTTATTAAGAATAAATAAGACTGCATACAATCCATTTTTAGACCTCTGATAAAGTCTTTGTAATCCAGAGGCTCTTTATTTACACCACAATATGTTGAAGGTTATTAAGAAGACTGCTGCTGTGTAAAGCAATAAAGAGTGCTCTGGCAGGTATTGTGGACCCTAGAGAAATGTTAATAGATGGAACATTTTTCCTCTGTAAAGTATTGTGTCTGGTCTCTTGAGCATGAGGACCGGAAAGCAGCCTAATGAACAGCATGTCAGTATTGTTCAGGGCTCACTAACGAACTGTACCTTTCAGGAATCAAGGCCCCCTGCACATGGGACAACAAGCACATCCAAATTCACTCGTGATATAATTTCCACAGATCTCACTTTTATGCTGCACAGGCTCTGGCCATGTCTTTGATGTACTTGCATCTTGACAGCTCCAGGACCAGCTCTCCTTTGTTTAGAGAGAGTCAGAGGCTCATTAGAGTTAATTTTGGATACAGTTTAAAAAGCATCGGTTCATTTGCCTCCTCCTGTCTTATGCTAGAAATATAATTTTCTTTTAAATCATATTTAAACAATAATATAAACTCTTATTAACAATGGCACGTGGTTCGTGCCATTTCTGCTTCACCACTCAGAGGGGAATTGACTCAAGGTGCTTTGAGATGCTTTAAGCTAACAAGGGTCAGACAGTGCAGCATGAATAAGATGGCTCATTCTAGTTCGTTCTATGATGACTCACCTCTCTTATGTGAACAGTAGTCTCTTGGTAATTAAGATGAAATGCTATGCAACAATATAGATAATAATAAACATCAATCTAAAACCCTGTAGTCCAGCTGAAGGCTAATAGTTATATTATTGGAAATTATATCATGAAAATTGTGCAAAACGTCTTTTGTGAATACACTAATCACACAAATCTAAAATTTCAAGTTAAATATGTATTTTTTGATATAGTTACAGAAATACATCCGCATTGGAGTAACTCTGTACTCTATTTTTCTTGAACTCAAATACTCTTAGACTCAAAACAGATTTCTTCCAGCTGAGACTTTTCATGCTCTCCTAGAGTAAGATAATGAGACTACTAAACACATTAACACATCCGATTACAGAAACATAACCTACTTTAGAAGAAACCAGACAAGGGATTCTCTAAAAGGCCTGCTAGGCTCATCAGGCAAGCAAAGTTGTTTTTTAAGAGTTTTAAAGGGAAAAAATCACTGTACACACTCTTCTTCCTGTGGTTTGTGACAGACATGACTGAGCGCGTTAAAGCTGCATGGTAGCCAGTCTGTCCCAGTTCTGTTCCCTTTAATCAGAGGGATTTATTCACAGTGTCTGAGCATCAAGCTGCAAGAGATCTCTCTGGCTAATCTCACCCATGGCTATGGCTAACACGCGCATTATGTGTATTAGAACTTACTACATCTCACAGTGTTTGGAAAAAGAACAACACTAACTCACTACAATAACAAAGAGCATTCGTGGTGCACTCACTTTTGCTCAATGCCACCTTTTGATGCACTGACTCCTTTCCTAGTTCAGAAATATAAGGTTGTAATAAAGGATTACATTTGCACTCACATGTTCTTTATACACCAACAACAGTTACACATACACAGCACAGCAAAAACTACACAATAAAGAAGTAGAGCCTAAAATAACATGATCAAATATGTCTTTTTGTTTGGGATGCAATATGAAAAATAAGAAACACTTATTTATTATAAGAGATCGTGATTAATCAAGATCTAATATGGAGCTTATAAGGACCGAATGTAAGTATTTGGGTTTGCTATTATGTGCTAGCATTTATATGCAACTGCCTGCTATACTGTGCCAAATTTTTGGCATGACTCTAAAAATTAAAACTTGGTTATAAATAAAAAAACATATGTTAGCATTCACACTGACATGTACAGATACAGATTTTGTAGAGTTAGAAAAAAAGAAAGAAGGGGAATTTACCCTTACAATTAAAATTAAGGCTTCATTTAATATCACAGTAATTGAATTAATTCTGTGATTTTACAGTAACTTTGTTTATTTATTTATTATTCTAGTGATTTGATAGAAAATTTGTTTATGTATTTATTCATTTATTTAGCAATGTTGTGATTTGACAGGCTTTAGTTCACGTAGCGTAGTGAGTATTCTTCCTAAAAAATAAAAGTAATTAATAAAGATGTTATTGGAATTAGTTTAACGTGTTTTATTGAACAAACTCAGCCACACATTTAATTTCTTTTATGGTATATCAATAGTGAGGACTTGCATTTCATGGGAAAGCTCAGATATACGAGTGGATATAAATGAAATCATTAAGTGAATGTTTCTTTTTATATTGTAGTAAGATGAAGGTTACCAGTAGGATGGGATATCTGTGCTCCCTCCCCAGCAGCTGATTATAAGATCAGTGTTTGAATTTCCAAATATCCAAGGTCTTCTAATAGCACTTCATCAATAGAATTCCAGTCTTTCACCTAATCCTGAGCTCTGTTTCAACAACTAACTAATCAGAGCAGTGAATGGTCAGCTTGCGTACACTTCCTGTGACAGGGCTGCTTCTCTTTAATTAGCTCCATTTCTTTCAATGCAGAACAAACAGCAACATATGCCACTTGGTGACAGGCGTCAGTGTACACAAGAACCGGCTAGAGCTGCGCCCGCAAACACCTGCTGCATTCAAAACAGACGTGTTATACGTGGCAGTATTACTTTTCTGTGTAGCATCCCTAAATGGCACAGATTCACCAATACAAGCAACTTAAAACATAATTCAAAAGGAAAAATATAAACAATTTTTTTAACACAGTTCTTAAAAATGAAAAAATATATTAATAAATTTGCTTATGTGATACTAATTTATTTTATGAAATCATTTGCCTTCATATATGCCAAGTGTGATTACTCTCATAGGCTGATGTTTAACTAATATGAAGCATCAAGTCATTATTCTTAATGTATTTATTACCTTTAATTTATAATGAATATTTGTAATCTTACATTTAGTTAATTAACTTTGACCACAATATTTAGATTAAAAAAAAAAAAAGAGTCAAAGGAGATTCCTGGTGATTCACAACCTTTCCGCCTCTCTATAAAGAAGACTGAGCTGCTACGTAGCACCCACACTGTGTATTTTATCATTACAATATCCTTACTGATAACCTTATTAGAGAAGCACAAAAGGTAGTTAAGGCAAACGCAAATATCGTCGTGGCCACATTGCTTTTTTGCGAGCAGGAAAGGTCAGAGGCTTTGATATCCAGGGATAACGTGAGGGGAATGTTTTCATTGTGAATCTGTTGACAAGAGATAGAAAGCCAGGGAACTCAGGAAATGAATTGAAGGGGGCTTTGATTGCACCCACTAGCATCGTGCGTCTTTATTAACACGCCTTAACCAGGCGGATCTGAATAGCACAGGCCTTGGAATCAAAGGATAGGGACGTGACACTGCACACGCATTCTTCTTCCTTTCATTATCGCTCGTCCTCCCCGGCAACAACCGCTACAACAGTGTTGGGGTCATTCCGCACACTTGTAACAGCACAATAATGATAACCCAGGCTCTAGAAAAAGCATTTAAAGAACATTAAAAGATCAAGTCACAGAATGATAAAATTTAAATGTCTGCTTATTTTGACAAATTCCTTTTAATCTTAAAGTCTTCTAATTTAATTGATGCGTTCACTTAATTTAATATTTAATGTCTGTTCCTGGGTGCAGAAGAGACATTTATTAACCCCTCAGACTCTCAAAGAGAACATCCCCATGTCAGTGTTTTATAAAAGCCCTGTCACAGGATGAGACCATAAGGTTAAGCCAAAATTCAGCGTGAGGGAAAATGTTATGTCATTTAAAAGCCCAACACATTCGTGGATAAAAAACAAAGAAATAACTGACATCAAACATCAGGCTCAGACAGATCTGACATGCCTCAGTGCCAGTGATGTGTATAATACACCATCCACACAGCGAACAGCCTGCTGTGTTGTGTTCACGGAGTCGGATCATGTCAACTCTCCATGAAGACTGGCAGACCGACAATAAGGTTTGGCAGGGCAGCATTAAACATCTGGGCTTCACCCTGATCTCAGTGACATGACACGCCTGGAAGCAAGGCTCCCAGACAGAGTAGCGAGCACAGTGCAAGTCACTGGTTACAAGCAAGCTTGAGAGGCCAAGCGTGATTACACTCTAGCCATTTACAACACAAACAGGTCATGACGTCCAAATCAAGACACTGGTTACCTCAACCTGCGTGGATCAGGGGTGTAGCTGACGCTCAAACACGTGTTTTGTTTTGTTTTTTCTCCCCCTCATAGGGCGATCTGTCTCACGTACACTCGGGATTTCCATTAGAAAGAGCATTCACATCAATCCGAGCTTTAATTAAAAAGCTGCTATATTCACAGAGCCTTCCTGAGCTTTGCTGGAAATGCGCAGGTTCTCCTGCTCTTCTCCGTGAGTGGGCGAAATGGCGTATTTGGAAACCAAATGAGCTCATTGTTGCCGGGCTCAAGCCTTTCATCTAATTTTATTGTCCTTACAAGAGTGACTGTCACCCTCTGGTAAACACTTGATGTTGTCATCAGTCTTAGCATCATTACTCATATGCTTAAAAAGATAAGCTCATGTACTAAGTTCAGTTTTATCTTAAATAGAGATTTATATTTTCAATATAATTCTATAAAAATCTAGGATTAAAAATATATATATTTTTTGTTAGAGTATTTAAGAGCTTCTTTTTAAAAAAAAGTATTTTAGAAGTAAGCATACAGCTTTGTTAATGTTTGGTTAGAAATTTTTGTCTCAGCCTGTGAGAAGATATTTTCTCCTGTGCGTGTGCCTGACAGACCGAAGGAAAGAAAAAAGATCTAGTCAGAAGCATTTAAATAATCATAGTGAGTTCATATTTACACTTATATAACTAAATATATAACTACTACTTTAGAAAAAAAAACACTTAAATATTGTGGTTTAACATGATTAAGTTTTAGGGCCAGTTGGCTGTCTTCAAAAAAAGCTCTAAATTGTGTTGAGTGAAGTTATATGATTTAAACCTCTCATTTGCAGATTATTCAGCTGTTTTTTTTGTAATTTATACACAATAAAAACTTTTAAAAAAGGCTTAAAGACATTTTTTTTTAATTGAACACTGTTGGTAATCAAATACAAAAATAGTATTCTAAAAAAAGGCTTAAAAAAAAACAACTTTAATTTTCCAGACGCAACTTAAAAGTAGCTTACAATATTCAAATAAATGACAGTTCGCCATTCGCGATGTTGTCCTTCCAGTGGAAATGCAAATAGCTCGTTTTGAAGCAGGATCTTTGGAGAGGAAATACTGGCTGCTATAAAAAGCAGAGGTGAGAGTCTGAATGAGTGCTGAACACTGATCTGCAGGGTGCTTCAGACAGGACACTGTGTCCTTATCACATCTGCCAACTGGGGATCAGCTTCTGACAACACGGTCTGCAGGTGCTGAAACTGCACAAGAGGAGGAAGGGCAGGGTGGAAACATAATGTTTATTTTCCACAGGAGCTGTGGGAGTATGGCAGCAGTCCATCACACATCCTGATCTGACACGAGCTCTAAAATAAGTCTTTTGCTGTATTAATACCATTACAGGTCAACAATTTCTGCCTACAGTTTGCATGTATCACTACATCTGGACAAGTATTATGTGGTGTTTTAAATGGTATAGTAGTATTCTATCTTAAAGAAAAAAACCCAAAGGTATTAAAGTGTTAGAAATTCTGAGCATTTGCTTTTTATACCCAGTTAAGAATGTAATTGTTCATTTTGCTTTTTTCTCAGTAAATCATTTAAAAAGTAATATAAATATGAATTTCAAATGGAAGGTTTTAGGATTTAGGAACCGTGATTCACTGTAACATACCTTCAAGGATTCCACATTTTAAAAATCTGATTGTATCTTAGGAAGCAACTCTGCACATAAAGAGAGTTTGTCCTTCTCAAGTAAAAGCAATGAGTCTGTGTTAAAATATCTGACAAATTTTCCTGTTATTTCTGACAAAACAACAAACAAAATGTTTGTTGTGCTTGTGTAAATGAAACCTGAGTTAACTTAAAACGGCCTAAACCATTTTGAACGGCATCTGTTCACATGTACAATGTCTTACTATAAGTTAACCATTTAGAAGGAGCACTTACTGAATTCTTAAACTTGGGAAGCAAAGTTGCGGCTGCTGCGAGGCAGGTTTTCTCTGTGAGGTAAACTTTCTTCACCAGATCTGCAACTGTGTCCTAAAATAGGGAAAAAAATCCATATCCAAAAAAATCCATATTGTTTATCACTGGCTGCTGATTAAAACGATCTGGCCCTCGCAGTGCAAAAGTGAGCAAAGCAATTCATTAAATATTACCTTTTGAATGTGAACAAAAATGTCAGCCAAAAACTCTGCTGTGATCTCTGCAAGGGTCTCGAGCTGCTCATCTTTTTTATCTTCTTTGTTTCCACTGTCGTCTTTGCACTCATTTTGGTACTGGCACACCCGCAAGATGCTCCCAATAAGAGGCAAAACTAGAGGCATTCATCCAAAAATACAGCCATTTAAAAAAAAAAAAATTATATTCATTCATCGGACAAAAAACAGAAACTGCACAGATGGGTCATCCTGATCAAAGAGACTAAAGCCTAAACACTTTCCCACAGTTTAGCCTTTGTTTACTGTTTGCAGTCCTGTTTCACAGCTCACTGAGCTCAGCTGTATGTTTATGAACACTGGTGGCCTCTGGTAGTGTTTTAGGCCTCAATATGACAACAGCTTAACAGACAGAAAAGTGTCTAATTTTAGGATAGCACTAAAAAGACAAACCTTGATACACATTAGTTTAAACATTAGTTTAAACTAATTATTCAATCAACAGTGGGGTGAACATAAAATCTGATTTCTTCACTTCCTCTATGGCTATCATGAGGACTTATCATTATCTACAACCATCTCTGTGGTTAAAAAATAAAGCGCAACTAAACATCAGTGTAGCTTTATGAAAACTTACTTGTGTCACTTTTGCTGCACCACTCATCGTGGCATTTATAAAGAGCCTGCAGGACGGCAAGTGCCTGGACCAAAATGCTTTTCTGCTCATGTAATACAACTGGAAGATCATTTGGCTGGCAGAGGTCCTCACACACAATGTCACAGACAAACTCCCATATGGATTTCCCTGGTCCATCAGGAACAGCTAGAACAAATACACAAAGTCTAATATTAAAAAGAAACCACTTCTCTCTTGTTATCTGATAATGGTTTACGTATAGCATTTCAATAAAGATCTTTCAGTACTGAATTAATCAGCCAACAGCCAAAATGACTTGTCTCACCAAAAACCTGAATCCCCTCATCTATAGTAGTAAGTAACTGGAGGATATGAAGGTAAACCTCTAAGCCATTCGGGCTCTCTGATCTGTGAAAACAATTTAATTCTGTTTATTCTTGACAATCAACCTCATCTTAAATTATATAAGTACAGTGTATTTAATTTTATTCTGCAATAAGAGCCTGGTAAAATGATATGTGTCACCAGAAACATTAATACTAATACTTCATAAAACAATTTCTCTCCAGATTCAGATTCCCACCTGAGCTGCTTGGCTGCCTCAAGAAGACATGAGGTCATTTCCAGATGGCTTTCACCATCATCCCCCTGCTCCTCATCAGGCTGAGCTGTGACCCAACTCTTCATTAGCTCTTCATCAAGGTCAAATATTTTGTCAACTAGTTCTCCCACCTTCTCAAGCAGATCCGCTGTAAGCACATTCAGTATATACTTATAATGACAATTTTACAACACACTAATGTCAACAAACATCACAGGGACTCAAAGTGTCAAACAATACAAGTAGCCAGGTTATTACCGGACAAATGGAATAAAATTTGAAATAAACAGAATAAAAATAAATACTGTTGGTAGAGCTGCACATGACGAAACAGAGGTTGGAGCGCACAGATGTCTGCTGTTGTATTCGCTGAAGCCACAGTGAACAGACATCTTTTTGAGAAAAACAGGTCAGCAGCAATCTGCAAACATCATGATGAAATATGAATATTTCTCTTTCAGTTTCTCTATTAACACATACACATAAAATGCAAATCTTACCTGCTTGTTTCCAGCAGTGTTGGAGGATCGGTATCTCCCAGAAGCAGCAGCAGCACAGACCTGTGGACACAAAGAGTTGCATTTAATAGACTGAAACCCATTCATGTACTACAGGGGTGGCGAGCTCCGGGGCCTCGAGGGCCAGTGTCCTGCAGGTTTTCGATATCAACCTGGGTCAACACACCTGAATCAAATTATTAGTTCATTACCTCTGGAGAATTTGTTAAAGGAAGTAATCTAGCCTTTTGAATCAGCTGTGTTTAATCAAGGACACATCTAGAACCTGCAGGACACCAGCCCTCGAGGTCTGGAGTTCCTCACCCCTGATGCACAAGATCTATTGAAGAACTTTGTTTTTACCCACCCCAAGTCCTCATTTTGGCTCAAAGTCATGCAAGTTTCAGGAAAACAAGCAATGTTCCCAAGGATTCCCACACTAATTTCCTAGATAAAAAAAAGAAAGCATCAGAAATGTATTAGAAATTAAATCAATTCTACAGGATTTTATTCTGGTAGAGAAAGCATGCGTTAAAAAAGGATTTCACTCACTGTAAGTCGTGGACAACGCGATTTGGCAATCACTCCTAGAAGAATATCTGCAGCTTTAAATTCCTGCAGAAAACCAGCCACATCCTACAAACAGGTGATAAATAAATAGTCAATCAATAAATAGTTAGTTGGTAAATATATAAACATTGACTGAATTACTTATAACTGCAGATCATATCTGCAGGCAGGCAGATAGAAACCAGCACTATTTGATCTGCTTTGTAATTAAATACTTTCACTGCAAAAAAGATCGTACAACCAAGTTTATGCCAAAACAGAATGTGATTAAAAACGACTTTAGTTTGCTGACAAAATTACTTGCAGTAAAGAATACAGATGACATCTCTGTAGTTTCAGTCTTTGTAGATATGTCAATATAACCTCTCTGTTTCCTGAAATTCAAACAAGACTGTGCAAAAGCCTTGAGTCACCACTCATTTTGTTACGTTTTCTTCCAGCGAGCCAACCTTCTTGTAATTTTTTTTTAAGTGGTCTTGAGCAACAGTTCTCCAGACTTTCTGAAGGGGTTTCAAAGTTTTTATTTGAACATTAGCTGATTTCTAATCAGGTGAAGCCACTTTCATCGTTTGGTGCTGAGGATCTTGTCAAAACCGACGGAATTATAAACACGAGAAAGTAGCCATCAGACTTTGATCCACCATGAAATACCATCACCAATGCAGTAAAACTACACCTAGGTAGATAAAAACACAATGGAGCACTTTCAGTCAAGGACTAACAGGCAGCAGACATAAAAAAATAGTGCTATGAATGTCTGGAAAACTATTCATAAAGCCTACTTATAGAAATGACAAGAAAGCTGCCTAAGAGAGTTCAGACTGTGTTGAAGAATAAAGGCAGTCATACCAGATGGTTGGCCTCATATAGTCCATTTATATGATAACCAGAACACCAATGACATAGTAGCGTATTTTCCTTATGATCTGTCACAATTCAAAGGGTCACATAATAACCATTACCAATAAAAGGTATGAAAATCTGTGAAAGCATCACTGATAATATAAAACTTATGTTAGAATAATGATTTTAGGAAGTCCCCAACCACACCATCATAATGTGGGAGCCACTTCTTCCATAATTGTGATCAATATTATCACCATTAAACAGGACACAAGCTGTATGCATCATGTGTTACAGAGCAACATTTTAAACCGTCACATCATCTGTTATTGGGAAAGTTTACCTGCAGAAATGCAAATTCTGTTGTTATTTTTCAACTTTCTTTAATGACTGATTAATTTCTCTATTCTGTTGGGTAGTATACTTAACCTGTTCAAATTAAACTATTCTCCTTTAACAAGGAAAACAAACAGCGTGTGGTCTTTGGAACACAAAAGAGAAACTCTACCTTGTCCATTGCCATATCCCACACTCTACACAAGTCTTCCTCATCATCATCAGATAGCTGCATTGGACCTTCACAGCGCTCTTCTGAATGCTCTGTGACCATCTGCAAGACAATTTTACAGACATTAGGAAATCTTGCTGTAACACTGCACGCTTTCACCTACCAAACCAACAAACCGCATGCATGACTTAAGTGCTGAATGAAATGTGCAACATTTATCACTTCATTTTACATCAGCAGCCTGCCTACATGGATGAGACGAGTCAGGGTGCTAAAAAGCCAGTGCTTGCTGTAAACGGTGTCGCCAATGGCATCCACATCTTCGTCCTCCGCTCCATCTGCTGTGTCTGGGGGTGGTGATGGGTTACGGTCCATGATTGGAGACTGTGTTCCAGCTGGAGGGGATGAGCTCCCTTTCTCTACTTGCTCGGCACCATTAGCGCCACCATCTGAGGAAATAAACCAAGGAATGCATTACTGTTAGGAATGATGAAGGAGATTATCAGCCAATATTTTGGTGTTTATGATTTCTACAAATGTCTTCGTAGCATGTGGTGTAAAGGCTCAGTTATTATTCAGATCTGTTCAGATTGAAACATTTTTCAAGTTATTTTACCCCTTAATTCTTTTAATACCCTATCAAAAGCACTTGATCCTCTATCTGCATATGTACAACTGTAGTTAAAAATCTTGGTATTTTAATTTCTACTTCCTTGCATTTACCATTTACAAAACTTACAAACAATTATCCATGTTTGTATTACCTCTTATATAGAATAATATAATTCCCTGTACAATTCCAATTCCAGTCATTCTTGATTGCAAATAGGGCTGTGCGATACCAGCGAAATGTTAAAAAAATTCTCATACAAATCATTTCTTATCCCGATAGCAATTTATATATAATACATGTACAATATAGTGCATTTTCTGTAAAAATTTGTGAATAGTTAATATTATCACCGGCTCCCAGCTATTCATTACTCCTCTTGTATGACAGTCAGGAAACTAGCTTGTCTGCAAATATTGACTGCAGTATCCGGATCAAGAGCACCATTAAGCTTACAGAGATGCATTGTTCGGCTTATCCACATAGCTGTTGCTGCAGTGCAGCATGCTACATTGCAGGTTTTCTCCAATACTTAGGCCTAACTTGTGTAAAGTGTTTTCGGCTGGGCGTCATGTACCTGAAGTCGAGTGTTTTGACCAATGCATGCAACAATATATTTATAGATATAAGTTGTAATGACTGCATCTCTCAGGTCTGTGTCAGGCCATTGCTCGATGATATATTACAGATTGATTATCTCCATATACTGCGTCATGTTCAGCTCGTTAACTACACCTAAAAACTCAAAGCGGCTGGGACTTCTCTGTTATAGCCTGCAGACTCACAGTCAAGCCTCATAGGTTTTTCACATTTATTCTTTTAAGTTGGTTCGGTTTTTATTTTACTTGCTTACTTTACCTTTCCTTTTCCTTGTAATCGTGCTTTTGTTTGCGTTTTATCTTTTACATTAGAAGTTTGCAATAAATCGCATTTTAACTTGAACTAGTTTTTATTACTTGTTGTTTTAAAGTGTGCCACATACGCAACAGTCACTGCATTTGACAGGTTCTGAGCTTTAGAATGACGGCATACCTTATTTTTACAGGTATTTATCTGGACAAGGACAAAGCAGACATCCCACTTAGTCGTACATGTAACGTTAGATGTACCCTGTCAGGGTTTGAATACAGTTTTTAGTTTAACACACAAGCTTAAACGGATTACAGCAAATCTTGTTGTATCAGTTTAGTGTTATGCTAGATATGGAAACGCTAAATATCAAAAAACAAAAGTAAAATGTAAAGGTGGTGCTTATAAATACTAAATTTTGTCCATTTGACGTTCATTGGTTAAGCTAACAGGTATAATTCGGTGGATTTCTATCTAACTTTTGCGGGCAGACGCACATTTTTACTCACCCATACTGACAGCTCTTGACTACCGTTATTAGCAGGTAATTAAAGGCAATATCATCGGATGTTTTTAACTTTTCGACCACAGCAAGCTGCTCGGTTGTTTCAAACAACCTCCATTTAGTACTGGTGGGTATGTGCGCATGCGTGAAACCAGGACCGAGCTTCCTGTCACCTGCAAATAAATAGCGCCATCTGCAGTGCGCAGACGGAACTACGGTTCCACGTGTGAGAGTAGCGAAGCTTGTAGATTAAATCTACAATAAAGTGTCAGATTTTTAAAATTACAGTTACATTGTCTATAGTGCGCAAAAAGAGGCTTGTAGCATGTCTCTTTCTCCTTTTGTAAGGGAGCTTCTCTGTCCATGAGCTTACATATAGGGCTGGGTATCGTCACTGCTTTCTATAATCGATTTAATTTGACTCGACAGTCAGACAAAATATAATTTTGATCATTTATCAGTACATATCCATATTTTTATATATATGTATAAAAACAAAGCTGACACCTGTGAGACTTCATCAGAGGTGTAAGCATCACAGCAGGTGCCTTTGTGTCAAAGTAACTGGGGATAAAACAGAAAAACATGAGGCCTGGCTTTTTGTAGCAGATAACGACCTTAAAAAATTCTACAGTGGATCAAAAAAGGAAGAAAAACACTAATTAATATATAAACATAACCTGATGCTGCTGAACTGAAGCAGAGCAAAGTTATCGAGGTTTCATTAGAGACACAGCTAAGCGTTTTGCAATTTGGCATAATTTTAAGAAGTTTACATTTTTTTTTGTAAATTGAACAATGAATAGCATTAAGCTTTTTTGTCAGAAGTCATTTTTGGAAAAAACACAACAAACCACCACTGTACACAACGGTAAACTGGTGCGCAATAAGCAAGTTAATAATGCATTAAACAGATTTGAGATGAGAAACTGTTCTTGAAATAAACTGGGAGAGAGAAAGGACTTTGCAGGAAGTATGATTTTATCATGGTGGAAGCAAAACAGCAAAAGTCAGAGGGAATAAATTATGATTTTTATGAAATGTGAAGAGTAAAGAAGCCAATTAATGTTCAGGTCAGTCAAAAACACGCACACACTGAGCCTTGTGGTTCACTGTTGTTGTGGCTTATGTTCACTTTCAGTGTTTGAAATTTTTGAATTTTTTTCTTTTTAATCTATTCAACGGAAGTTTCCTCTGAACCTGAATCTCATTATCAGTTTAAATGATGTAAGCTCTTTATTTTTGTATGTTAGTGTGAAGCTCTGTGCGCTGTTGTGTCCTCTTTTATTGGTGTTTTCCAAGTGAGATTTGAGGGGTGCGCACACTGGGAGGGAATCAAATTCCCAGCCTGAATTATTATTTCAGTCTGCTCCTGAACATTGGTCTCAATTACAAAACTGTGAAGAGCATGTGGTGCACATTAGGTAGTAAAATTTATAATGCATTCTCATCAATGATTAAGCATAATTCCCTGAAGATGAGGATAAGGTGGGAGGCAGAAATAAATTAAATTACCATCACATTCTATAGAACACCAGAAATCACTGCTTAGATGGACCCAACACGTCTGAGCTTATGCTGGAAGAACTGTGGTACACACTTTGCCAACCATACCCATATATTCTGTCTCTGCACTAAACTCTGTATTCTGGAGGCAGATTTTTGATGCTCTCAGAATAAGTTTTTTTTAAAGTAAATATTCCACTAAGCACTACAGTAGCAGTGTTGGGAAGGATACCAAAACTTTTTGACTGCAAAGCCAAAACTTCCCTGCTAAATATATTACTTACTGCAGTCCTAAAATGCATAACTATCAGATGGTTAAAACCAGAACATCCCAGATATAATACATGGATCCAGAAAGTGATGTCTATCTGACAAAACAAATTACATACTACAGAAACCTGTCTTTGAGAAATGGTGGGGACCCATGCTACGTTAATAATCTCATGAAGAACGGCAACTAATTTTAGAAGCTCCCTCTTTCAATGCACACATACACACACACTTATGGCACAGGAAATAAGGAGACCAAAAGACTGCCTTATATAAGTCCAAACAGCGCTTATGTATACTTTTCCTTTATATGTATGTATGCTTGCTTTCTGTAACATGCTGCTGCTGGACATTTATGGCTGCTCTGTGTAGCGTTGATGTGCGTCCACATACGGGCACAGATGTATAGAGGTAGTGTGGGATGTATCACTGCTGATTACAAATAAATAAAAATTGAGTTTAATATTCAGTATGATTCAATCTAATATATTTCAATGTAGCCTAACAGCTGTATCAGTGCCTATCTATATAGTCTATAGTCAACAACTGAATGAAAAATAAATGAAGTACTATTCAACAGTGTTTATTATCAGTTTTCACTATGACCTGGTGTTTACTCTAATAATCAATGTTGCTTTTTAGTTTAAAGTAAAATAAAGTTTACATCTAAAAAAAAAGTAATATAAACTCACTACCATAAAAACGAAGGCTGCACAGATTAAAACAGCCCTACCGTAAAGATAAGAAAAATTGTCCAGAATAAAATAGAAACAAATCAAAATCTAATAATAGGTTTCGAACGTCTGTTCCGGACTGCGTTCCTCTTAGGATATAAACCCAATTTTAACTAACTGTGTTTTAAAAGGTTTTAATTGTATGCTTTTTATTTATTTCATACTACACCAAACTATATTAGCAATACAAATGTATAATTCACACATATAAAATGTTTTAATCTATACATTTATCTTTATAATGTCAAACATATTACAAAATTTGAATTAATATAAGAGTGGGAGTTTGCCGCTTGCTTAAGTACTTTATTTTATTGGTTTAAACAGTGTTGAAACAAGTATCTAATGTTAAATAGTATTATGTCAACAGGGACACACCTCTAATCAAAATTGTTCTGGAATAATTTGATGACTGTACTGCCCTCCCTAAATCAACACAATGTACAGTCTTAGACGGGAATAACAAAAGACTTCTCATCATGCAGCTGTCCTCACTTGGGAGCGGTTCAAAGCCTTGTTTGCACTAAGAGGAGCTTTGCGAGCAAAATAACTTTATCTATTTATCTGTAGATACATCCAACCACAGATAGCCTGGTAACGTCCCTGATCACCGATAGAATGGCTGCACCAACTTCAGTCATTCATGACTGGAAGTTGTGTAACTACTTCCAATAAACCAGTGCAGGACTGGCCATCGGGCATACCGGGCATTTGCCCGGTATGCCCGATGGTGATTTTTATCACCATCATTGTTTTGTTTTGTCATATTTTGATATTTAATATTTTGACACATTTTGATATGTGGTGGAAACATGAAGATGAAACCAGGAAATGACTTTACTGAATCATTAGAGCTGAACAAGTGATGGAGAAACAGGTTTACTTTTTAGGTGATATGCATGAGTTGAAGGGAAGTTATGAAATGTTTCTGAGAGACAAATAACACCAGGATCCTTTTCTATGTAGATGACAGCTGGTAACTGTGCAGGGGCGGATCTAGCAAAGTTTTGCCAGGGGGCCAGGTAGGACATTAACAGGGAAAGGGGGGCACAAAGAAATACTTTTCTTTATTATTCTCATTTTGAATGTCTAGTTTAAAAAACTATCTGAATCTTAAAACCAAAGTTTCCATCTGATCTAAAATGTATAGAAAGCCATTATTGTATGTAGTAACTATTAAGTCTAAAATATACCTGAGTAAGCCATAGTACTTTTTCCTTTGGAAAAGAACCATCTGTGCAGTCTGCATTTATGTTGAAGAAATATTTTGAATGTATTTATTGTATAAAAAATGGTTTCTGTGCATTTGTTTTACACGTGCATTAAATTAAAGTCGATTATGTCGATTATTCATCATGAGGGAGGGTGGGGGGTGGTTACTTTTATTTTTTTTTGCTGGGAATTGGCAACCCTATTAGTTAGGATGTTTAATATTTCTGCTAAATACTGGCTTTTTTATAATACCCGGTGGGCCCGTAGTCAAAATGCCTGGTCTGATTTTTTGTCCCAGTCCAGCCCTGACTTCATCCCAAATCTAAAATTTAACACGCATATTATATAGAAAATGTGCACCATTAATTCAATTCATTCATTCAAACCACACTTCGTACGTATGTGTACATGAACTGTAGCACAGCCAATCAAATTAACCAGATTAAAAAAAAAAGTGTATATTTTCTAAGTTCACTTGTTTTGTCATGTGTTGAGATAAATACAGATTTAAAAAACACATGGTCTAATATTTACATTTAGCATATAATTGCAACATTCT